>BSBM01000073.1:16475000-16655000 GCA_027924585.1 Larix kaempferi
CTTTCAAAACCCCTTGGGGCACTTTCGCCTACAAGCGAATGCCTTTTGGTTTGATTAATGCAGGAGCCACTTTCCATAGAGCTATGGATATAGATTTCCGAGGTTTAATGCATAATTCTATCATGGTTTATTTAGATGATATTACTATATTTTCAAAAAAATGACATGAACACTTATTTGCTCTTAAGCAGGTTTTTGAACGTTGCAGGAAATTTGGCATTTCCTTGAACCCCAAGAAATCCATTTTCACAGTCACAGAAGGAAAGTTGTTGGGCTTCATCGTTTCGAAAGAAGGTATGATCATCAACCCTGAACTCATAGACACGATTTCAAAAATTGGCTTACCAAGTTCATGTAAAGCAATGCAGTCGTTCTTGGGTAAGATCAACTTTATACCAGGCTCACCCGGCTTGCCATCAAATTTTGGGATATCAGATGGAAGTTTCACCAGAATAGGTGGCCAATTAGTCCCGTGGTAAATGGGATTGTTGGTTAAACGAGATAGGTCGGGTAGGTCCAAGGTATCCAAAAACGGAAGCTGTGGGTTAGGTTGCGCATATTAATAGTATGGATAAGGCGTGTAAGGACTAGTATGACCGCAGGGTGTACCAGGGGGAAACTGGCTGTAGGGGGCTGTGCCTCCCAGACCGTAAGGGGGTCTTCCACCAAAAGGTGGTCCATTCCAATAAGGTGGGGTTCCACCTCCACCACCAGGAGGAGGTGGAGGTCCGCCTCCACCACCGGGAGGAGGTGGGGGTCCATAACCATAATACGGTGGCCCACCACCGCCTCCACCTGAAGGGGGTGGTGTAATACCCCAATTTTGACTCCTGCGAGATATTGGATTTTAATGTAAATATTGTATACATGTGTTGTATGTTTCCTTAGAGTGGAGCTCAAAGCCAAGGCCACGCTAGTGTATGTTCGGATTTTATTTAAAACAAGCAAGTATTTGATATTTTGATACCCATGTGCTATTAAGCCATGGAATATTGTAAATTGATGTAAAAATTAATATTGCAATAAAATACCAAAACTGGCTATGGAAGCAACCAATGAGAAAGGGCCATGTGTATTCACTAGGGAGTGGTGAAGGGGTTGTGGGGATGAACCATATGCTGCCAAATGTCATTGTGAGAACCCATTTGATTTTCCTTGATGACATTTATTCTATTGTAAGGAAGTAGTTGAAGTTTTTAGTCCATGGCTTCAATGGAGCATGGGCAACCCAGAAATTTGTATTTGCAGGTATAGACTCTGTTTTCTTGTACCACAAGTCACTCTAACTCATGGGAGTTGCTTCTTACTCCTTCCCATTCCATTGTGGAAGGACCAACATCATTTTCCATCCAAAAACGAATTGCCAGCAGTGAGAAAAATCAGAAACCGCAACTTTGAAAGAATCCACGTTTTGAAGAACCAAAAATGCCCAGATTTAGTATTTGACAGTGAAAACCAATGGGGGATCCATAGATATGAACCTTGGGGTGAAATTGAGAATATTAGATACCCCAAAATACATTGGGAAGCCCAGTTTTTATAGCCCAGAAAACAAGTGACGGGATTGAGTTATTTGATGACAGAGTTTTGCGAAATCCAAGTGTGAACGACTGAGTAGAGGTTGGGATTGCTTGATAAACCCAGTGAAGGCTAGAATCTCAAGGATTAGCAGCTATACCTTTCTATGCCCACCCTGAAGAGCACTAGAGGGAAGGGATGCCTGAGGGACTGTGCAACAAAGAAGGGGACCTTCCTTGTGTTGGGTGTTGTAGGTAATGTGGGTGCCTTGACTATTGAATTCATTTGAGATTCCTGTAGTTCTGTGGTTGAGCTCACTGTCTTAGCATTGCCCTCCTTTGTCTTTCATATGCTTGACAAACCCAACTGTGTGTTGGCTTAGCATAGTTGTTGAGTGAAACCGTGGTTGTGAGTGAGCCCAACTAGTTCCTCCTTAGTGGATACACAACCCAGCTCGGGGGTGATCTCTCAACTAAAAGAATACAAGCTAGATAGAGATCTATGGTTGGGTGGAATGTTGCTCTCACATAGCCATTGTTTGGACAGCTTCATCGTCAAGATAAGCGTTATCTGTGTTATAAATTATATGCATTATGTGTTCTACATTGTGCTAATTCAGAATGATATTTATTCATGATTAATGGAATTGGTATGAAGTCTGTGCATAGCATGAGAATGGGATGGATTCTTTTCCTGTTGATGCATCATTTGCTTGAGATAAATATGTTGATGTATGTCTATTGTGTGTGTGCAATTATGTATTTTAATTCCGTTGTGTAATTTAATTGTGCATTTTATTTAAATGGCAAAAATTTTACCATTATGGCTTTGGGGAAGAATTCGACACCCCATGTTACAGTCATGTTCTCTCCCTTGCATTGGATTGATGGAAGGGAACGTGACAGGTGGTGGACCACCTTCGCTGCCAGAAGGATGGGGGCCCCCACCACCTCCGCCGCTGGAAGGATGAGGGTCTCTACCACCACTACCGCCACCATGATAATTAGATCCGCCATCGCCTCGGCCTGGAGGGGGTGGTGTACCACCTCCACTGCCTGAAGGGAAATGTGCTCCTCCACCATAATAGGGTGGTCCTTTTCCACCTCCGCCTGGGGGGGTGGTGGACCATTCCCACCACCGTAGGATGGGTGGGGGCCATTGCTGGTAAAATGAGTTGGACCTCTACCAGAAGGGAGAGGTATGCCCCCTCCTAAGTTAGGTGGGGGCCCACCTCCTCTAGCAGGAGGTGGGGAGGGACCAATCAGGGGTGGTGGTGCTTGAGGGATAGTTGGTTGGGGTCCATGCTGTAAAATGGGCTATTGCTCCCATAGAGTGTAGGGATTTCTGGGATAGGGTATCCCGTATGATGCGTTTTCAAGATTAGATTGGCCTGACACAGGGTTAAAGGAACCTGGATGTGCTTGACTCCATGAGGGTTGAGTTACATTGGATGGCCCCCCAACATGAAACAATCCCATGGTGGATGGTCTAGTGGGTTGGGGAGGTCCAATGGGAGGTCTGTTGGGCATTCCACTGCCTACGTTCTGGTTAGGAAATGGAGCTTTCCCCCTAGCCACAATAGGTTGACCACTATTCAAAGATTGAACCAACATAGGTTGTTGATTAGCTACCATAGTAACAATGTTACCAATGAGATAGTCCGGGGGAATGGAGTATCCTCCCCTCGAATTTTGAGGTGGGGGAGGAGCTGGTAAAGTAACTATGGTAGTAACGGGTGTGTTGGATCATTGTTGTTCAACCAGTTGGGTAGTAGGAAGTACCGAACTAGTCTCCTTCCTATGAGATACCAGTATAGGGATAGATGTTTGACCAGTTTCAGTGGTGGTCACGCACTGTGTGGATGATTCCGGGGACTCGAAAGATAAAGTGCGACTTGGGATTGGTTGAGAAGGGGGTAACGATGGGTCTTCAACCCTTCATTGGAGACTTGAGTCCTTCATTGGAGACTTGAGTTCTAACACCTTTCAGCCATAGACCGAAAGCGAGCCAATTGGTTGCAGAAATAGGCTAAAGGGTCATCCAGAGAAGTCTCATTAGGTGGGAGTGCAATGGAAAAATGGGCCACTAGGTGACTGGTAGAAGATGTCCAATAAGATATTGAAGGACCAACAGTTGTTTTGGGGTCGTCTTGGGGTTTATTTATCCATTTCAATGATCCAGGTTCTCCTGGCATAACAGGAGAGAGGTCTTGTGAAGTGGGAATTTGTGTTTCTTCATCCTACGGGGGATGAGAGGTAGGGGAATCCAGAGGAGTATGTGGAAACAAATGTCCTCCAATATTCAAAGCGGGGTTTTCCACTTCTTGTGACTAGAACCTAGCATGAGGATCCATCCTCACCCTTGAACTTACCTCCTAGTTAAGGGGATATTCGGGTGGTAAGTTTTGGATTCTGTGGCACCTTCTCCAAGGAAAGTCAGCCAGAGTGACTGAAACAAAAAGTTTCTCCTAAGGGTATTCTACAAAAGAAAAGCAGTCCAGAAAAACCTACTCAAACTAAGGCAACAAGCAGACTTATGTGACAGAGTGGATTCAAAGTCTGGAACCTCACGAGATTATCAAGGCATCGCAAACCGCTATATACTGCAAGGTCCAACAATATGACATGACAAGGAGGATTGGGACCATACCCTTGCCAACATACCCGATTACCTGGATAGTACTTGCGTGCTAATGTCCTCAAGTGCTGTTCTCGGTGTATTGCTTTGCCAAGACGGTCAAATGGTTAACTCATTTGGTTTCAGTAATCCTAGTGGTGTCTCTTGATATACGCAAGGTACGTGGGAGCTCAAATCCATAGTGGTGTTGTCTAATGCACAACCGTTTGGCAAGAGACCTTCTGATATACTATTGAGTATGTGAACACCCATCGATATATGCCAAGTATGGATTATGGTACTTGGTGGGTACATGAAGGATCTTGATATACCGATAAGTATGTGGAAGACTACAATACCCTCGGGATACAGTGTTGGCAAATAATTACAGCTACCATGCTTAACGACGTTGGAAGACGTCTCTAACTTACACACAAGTTTCTAAATATTTTACCCTAGTTCTACCATTAATTTTATCTTGGATGGTTAGGTGAATGCATGAGGTGAGTACATAATCGGAAACATAATGCAAGCCCTGGCTACATGCAAAAAGTATGCTTTTCTTTCGTTGAATGCTACCTATGGGAAGGAGAGATCTTCTTTTTCTTTCCAATAATTTTGCCAACACAATCCCAACTCTACGAAAAATGATATTGAAACATTCTTTTCCTTTTTCAACGAAACACAAAAATCACAACACTACTAATCCAAATCATAACATTTTTTTCTTTTCTTTTTCTTTTGAAAGTAAAATGACACTAGGTAATGAAAAGAGAGGATTCTAAGATGGAGTATGCAAGCTTTTCAATTTCACTTTCAATGATCTAAAAGTAATAAGAATTAAAAATGCATCTATCTTTCCTTAGCATGGAACTAACTTTGCAACAGCTAAAACATGCTTCAAGTCTTTCAAGAAGATGAACAATTCATAATTCAAGAAAAACGCAACTGATGACACATTCATTCAATTTTTTGGAAAAATGCATGAGCAAAAGATTCCAATGCATAAATTTTCTTCAACAATGCTCAAGAAATGATGGGAAAGAAAGACTTTTAACTCTTCAATGGATGGATCAAAATATTAGTTTGATAGCAACTGTGCTTTCAGATGTAAATGACTGAAAAGAAAACACTACTTGCAGTACTCAGTACACTCAGAAAACTCAAGAAAATACAAGCACTCAGTTACTGAAAGACACACAAGACTCAAAATCAGACAGTAGTAAGCAAACCAAGCAACCCAAACTCAAAAGAATAACGCAAATGAGGCCTAGGAGCTGATCTAACGTGGTAACCAGATCAGTTAATGGAGAGGAGGGAATGCAAGGGTGAGCAGATGAAGGTGGAGGAGATGGAAGTACCCACCACTACCAGTTCTCAGACTTGTCCAAGACGGAACCCAAAACCAATCCAAACCAAGCCAAAACCTCAACACACAAACTACATATGGGATCTCTGGCTAGATCTTGCAGCATAGAGGGATTTCATACAGTAAACCAAAGCTTAGATCAAAAGATGGAGAGGGGATGCCTGCATGTCAAATTTGACAAATCGACGCACCCTGTGTTTGTACACAGTGCGACGTCGCAGTTCACCAGTGTGGGAAGTGCAATAGTGTCGTAGTGTACCAATGAAAGGAATGCGATGAGTGAGCAACAGGAAAAGAACAGAGACTAGGAAAGACACAGTGTCACTCTGTTTTCACTAACCAGGTGCGACAGGCGAGATCTAAGTTCTGAAATGGATCAGATCTCCAAGCAATGAACCATGAAATGGTTTGGGAATGAATAGTATAAACTCAAAGGAAGTAGATCAGAATCTTTGATGTGAATATCTAATGGTGAATATCGACTCAAGAAGTAAATAACAAATGAAAGGCTTGTGTCAAGCAATCAACTGAAAATGACTCCCAGATTGACAACTATTAAGACAAAATGAACTGTAGTCCCCAGTATGATTGCTGGATTTGTTTCGCGGACAATCTACCGAGAGCGGACTCAAGGCCTGATCTCCCTAGCTTAACGTAAGTCTAGAACAAATAGGACTGAACATAGATTACTTTCCTAGATCATGTAGAAGTACAAACATAAAAGTAGATCACTTACCTTAAATTTGCATATCCCTTTCTCCTTCGTGGATCCAATGCTCTAGTGCTGCCAGATTGCAAGTAGCTAAATCCTGTTGAGCATATAACAAACCATGAGAAGTGAACGCATATATCTCATATGACAGATCTAAGTTAACAGTTAAGGATAAAAAATCTAAACATTATCGAGGAGACAAAATTTATGGAAAGCAATTATATTAACTATATTGAAAAGTGGAGAAGTACAATAGAGAAGAAGGTTACAACCATTGCCTTAATGCTGCAAGCTCCTTCCAACAAGCCATGCTAAAGATCCTTGAGAGAAGTGAAGGTTCCCCAAGCTAGAATGTTAGATCTATTGGGCTTGATTTCACCAGCATAAGAATACCATAGACTCCTCCCTTTGGAATGGGAGTGAGATTCATTTAAATAGGACTAAGTGGATAGGATATGGATAGGATAGGTTGAGAGATGATAGGAGAGACTTAAGATATCTTTCCAAGGTGTTAGGAATCGAGTGCTAACTCTCCCAGGAGGTCAGGGATAAGGCCTTAATTCAACAAGGTTCAAGAAGGAACTCGAAGAAGCTATTTTTTCCTTCTAACTGACTTTGTTGCACCCTGTAATGGAGCAAGGTGGGATGTCGCATGTTGCAGGAGTGCAACCTGCGAAGACCTCTCAAAACCTAGTATAAATTAGGTACAAATCCTTCTAGGTCAATCACTCAATCAAGGTAACTCTAGAGGTGTGTACACTGAAACTCATGATGTGAAGATTTTAGGTGTAATAGTCAACTTCATACTTTTGCCTCAAAACTGCTGCAGTTGAGCTATGCTTCAACAAAACTGCGCTAACCTAGTCCTCGCTTCACCAAAAATGTGCCAACTTGGGCCTTTCCCAATAGGCCCCTAACACTCACTCATGGGTCATCCCCGATCCACTTCTATTGGGGTTCGACTATGCGTCTCCTGGGACATTCAACTTCGTAGTGAAATCATGAAGAGTTGTGCTTAGCCTCGCAACTGTTTCTTTTGTGTTTTGCTCAAATTCCTTAATAGTCTCCAACATCTCCTATGAGATGGCTTCTTGAGCATGCTCCTTTACTATGTACTTCCTTGTGCAAAGATCTTGTAACTTCTCCTCAATGTGCTCTGAAAGAGCGAGTGCTTCTTTCTGCATGAGGTATAACTTTGCTGAAGTTCCAGCCTCCTTTTCTCTCAACACTTTCAACTCCTTTTGCAACTCCCTAGTCTCTGCAAATTTTTGGATCTTCTACCTTGGTGTAAAAGTCTTCATAATCATGTTCATAGAATCCAGCTTTTGTTGTCGCTACTGCAGCTCATATTGGATCTTATGCCACTTAGGATATTCCTATAGCGTATCCCATACTCTAGTGGATTCATCGAGCAAGTCCTAACATCTTGCCACTTCTGCTAAGATGATTTTTGTTGCCATACTCAACACTTCGCTTCTGGCTTCTTTGTCATCCTGAGGAGTTCCAACTTGTTTTTGTGACTATAGTTTCAATATTATCTTCATAATAAATATCCATGTCCACCATCTCTACCTTAAGATTGTCGAATGCGGCACCAATATTGAGTATTGTGGCTTCTACCTCAGGTTCCTCTTCGCACTTAGGTATGTTCGCGCACACTGCTGCGACCATTTCTTTGAGTCTGTGATTCTTCTCTTGAGCATTGGGTAGCTCTCTGCTCTTCTCCACGGATTCACCCTTCGGCTCCTTATAGCTTTCCTCTAACTGTAGGTGTTGGTTATCAGAAATAATGTCTCTATCCTGAATTTCTTCCTCAACCTGCAGGTGCAGATTGTGTAATTATTCAAGGGGTAACATGTTGACGTTAATATCCAGGTGCTCCAACCAACTCGCACCTTCAGCTAGTTGATCATTTGGAAAAATAACAGTTATTGGCTCAATTGTGACTAAGAAAGGTCTCATCGTCAAGGCAGGCACCTTTCTATTCCTTTGGCTTGAATCGCCTGACTTGCCTTCAGAGTCGGATTCGTGCACCAAGTCTTGCTAAACTTGTTCTATCTTCACGACCATGATTTTCAGGTCTGTGAGGTTCTGGATGAGGTTCACTTGGACTTCTTCTCTTTTACTTTCATTCAAAGTGAACGCCTCTTCCTAGTGCTCGCTGACTCGTACTGCAATGCTTTCATAGTCATCTGTGTACAACTGCACTTTGGCTAGTGGTTTAGTTTCTTTGTGCTCCTTTCTTTTCCCTTTTTCCAGCACTACACTGTCAGGGTCCTTTCTATTCTCTCCTGACTGCCCCTCAGCAGTGTCTTTCTAAACTCCTTCTTGGTCTGTTTCTTTAGCTTGTGCACTGGTCGTTTCTTCCCCATTCTATGGATCTCCAGCTTCACTTTCATCAAATGCTGTGTTGATCGTTATTGGTGAATCAACCTTCCACTCCTACGGCCACTCTTCCATAATCAACTCAATATTCGCTGCATCGAGGTGGTACAACCCTTCAAACCATTATGGGTTCTTCTTCTCAGCCCTTGGCTGAACATATATAAAGTAAAGGTCAGCTTTGAATATGAGCCTGTGGATATGCACAGTTGTTACCACCTTTGTAATGCACGGAGTGCACTAAATCACATCTCACAGCTGCTGATAGTAAGTGAACATATGCTCATTATTCGCCTACTTTCTGTCTGGCCTCACGTTTTCCCACATTTTGGAAAACGTATTTCCTTGGAAATATCCTATAAGAATGTTGAATATTGTAACTTCAAAGAATATTATATTTGTACTTTATTATTCCGGAGATGTTTCATCCCTCCGAGGTAACCCTATTATGTATCCGGAGATGTTTATTCCTCCGAGGGCTTGTATTAACTAGGGTTATTAGACCCACCATGTGGGGGTCGGCCCTGTGGTTATATTTTTGGGGTTATTAGACTTCTCCAGGAGAGGTCGGCCCCATTAGGTCTTTTAGTCAGTTGGGGGTCAGTATAAATAAGAGAGGCGAACTCCTCATTAGATCATTCACTCACTTGTGGAAGAGTGCGCACTTGTCTGGGAGATCTGCTAAGGAGACAAAGAAGGAAGGAGCACATCTTGTATTTTGGTTGATCATCTTATTGAGGAAAGCTTTGCTGGGTTTTCTACCCCATGAGGGTTTCCCAGGGTATATTGTGTGTCTATCTTGTGATTGTGTTTCTTTCAGTGATATTGCTTGTCTATTTGGTTTAAACTTAACATGGTATCAGAGCTAGATTGAATAGGACATCTTTCACAAGGTAAGAATACCTCTTTCTCTCTCTTTGGTGAAGTTAGGGTTTCAGCCCAAAGTTGGTATTATTGATTTTTGGTTGCATGGCTGGATAGCTCTTTTCAATACCTTTCTTTTGAGCTATAGATCGAACTTTTTGGTTGGGTAGAACTTCGGGAAATCCAAACCCTAATTCTACCAAAAGTGCGATACGTCAGATTTTGGTTTCAGAAAAAAGTTGTAATTTTTGAATTCTGATTACATGGCTGGATAGCCCTTCTCAAGAGAATTCTTTTGATCTATAGATCGAACTTTTTGGTTGGGTAGAACTCCGGGAAAGTCAAACCCTAATTCTACCAAAAGTGTGATAAAATTCCGTTCCAGATTCCGAAAAAGTGAAAAGTAACTTCCTAGGTAAGTCTACTCTGTCTCTTGGACTCCCCCAAGAGAAGATGGCTCCAAATACTAAGCTTGAAGACAAGCTAGAAGGCATAGAGAATTTCCGGGCATGGAAATACAGAATTGGTCTCATTCTTGAGGAGAATGATCTTGCTCATTACATCAAGGAGGAAGTTGCAGAACCAGAAGAAGATGAAGCCAAAGAAAAACACAGGAAGGATCTGATTAGGGCAAAGAGAATCATAGCTGATTCCATTAAAGACCACTTGATTCCCCAAGTGGCTTCCAAGAAGACTCCAAAGGAAATGTATGATGCCCTAGGAAGAATGTATGAAGGAAAGAACATCAATAGGAAGATGAATCTAAGGACTCAGTTAAAGAGTACCAAGATGCACAAAGGAGAATCCATTCAAGACTACTTCTCAAGAGTCTCTCTAATCAAAGAGCAACTAGATGCCATTGGTGATACTCTTGATGAAGATGAACTTGTGATGACAACTCTAAATGGTCTCACTAGACCTTGGGAGTCATTCATTCAAACTATGTGTGCCAGAAAAGAAAGTATGAAGTTTGATGTAGTATGGGAAGATTGTGTTCAAGAGGAGGCTAGGGTTGCCAACAGAGAAGCTCTTCTCAAAGAGGATGACCAAGCTTTGGCCACCCACACCAAAAGAGGAAAGAGAGGCTACTTCAAGAAAGTAAACCACAAAAGGCCTCAACCCTCTCATAGAATCAAAAGGAAAGGGGGAGACATCTCCACAGTCCAATGCTTCAATTGTCTCAAGCTAGGACACTATGCCAGAGACTGTATCCTACCAGAGAAGAAGAAGAAAAGGTTTGTTCACAAAAGAAATCATGCTCATATGGCAGAAGATGACAGTGAAGAAGAAGAAGAAGAAGAAGAAGAAGAAGTGGAGGAAAGGCCTCAAAAGAAAAGATCCAAAGTAAAGAAAGAAGATCCAGAAGAATATGTACTATTTTCTGCTCTCTCTGGATCTGTGTCTCCTGGTGAAGGCACTTGGCTCATTGACAGTGGTGCTTCAAAGCACATGACAGGTCATGAGGAAACTCTCTCCAAGATTGAAGAGAAGTCTTCACCCCAAAAGGTTTCTCTAGGAGATGATTATCAATATCCCATCAAGGGAATTGGTGAAGCAAGCTACAAGATTGATTCAAAAACACCCTTAAAGATGAAAGAAATTTTATATGTCCCAGGTTTAAAGAAGAATCTACTCTCTATCTCAGCACTGGACAAGAAAGGCTTTAGAGTAGCCTTCATAGATGGACAAGTACTCATGTGGTCCAAAGGAAAGTCAATCAAAGATGCAATTGTCATTGGTGAAGAAGAAGGAGGACTTTATAAACTCAAGGGTCATCCAGAATCTTCCCTTGCTCATGAAGTTTCCAGTCCCAGTGAGCTATGGCATAGAAGACTAGCTCACATCAACTATAAAGCTTTACCCTATGTGAGTAAGATGGTTATAGGTTTGCCAGACTTGAAGGCTGATCATGATGGCTCATGTAAAGGATGTAAGAAAGGGAAGAATATCAAGAATCCCTTTCCGAAAAGTGAAACAAAGACTAAGAGCTCTCTAGAACTAATACACTTAGATGTATGTGGACCTATGCCTACCACATCTCTAAGTGGGTTTGAATACTATCTCTCATTCATTGATGACTATTCAAGAAAAACTTGGATATACTTCCTAAAGGGTAAGAATGAAGTCTTTGGAAAATTCAAAGAGTTCAAGGCTCTAATAGAAAACCTCTCAGACAAGAAAATCAAGATTCTCAGAACAGATAATGGTGGAGAATATACTTCAAAGGAATTTGAAGATTTTTGTAAAGAAGCTGGATTCAAAAGGGAACTAACCACTCCATACAATCCCCAACAAAATGGGGTAGCTGAGAGGAAAAATAGAACCATCATGGAAGTTGTAAATACTATGATACATGATCAAGACCTTCCCATGTATCTATGGGCTGAAGCAGCCAAGACAGCAGTATATGTACAAAATAGACTATCTCATAGTGCTCTTGATTTCAAAACTCCAGAACAAGTATTTACAGGAAAGAAGCCTGAGGTAAGTCATCTCAAAATATTTGGGTGTCCTGTGTACATCCACATTCCAAAAGAAAAGAGATCCAAATTGGATCCCTCAGGTAAGAAGGGAATGTTTGTTGGTTATTGTGAAACTTCCAAAGCTTTCAGAATTTACATACCAGGTTTCCATCATATAGAAATAAGTAGAGATGTAACCTTCGATGAGGAAGCAGCTCTCAAGAAATCTAGAAAGTGTCAACTTGAAGAAGTTTATGAAGAAGATACATCTCCCAGAATCTCAGAGACTATCCACATCCCTGAAGAGGACATACCAGAGGATCATGACATGCTGGAACCACAAGAACCTCCTGTTGCAGAATTATCTAGGAAAAGAAGACCAACATGGGCTAGAGATATTATTCAAGGAGCTGAAAGATATGGTGCTCCTGAAGGCTCCACTAGAGAAAGGAAGAAACCAAAGCTAGTGTCCAACTATATGGCCTTGATGTGTGATCTTGTGGATCAACTACCTAGTAGCTATGAAGAGGCAGCTCAGAAGAAAGAATGGGTAGAAGCAATGACAGAAGAATATCAGTCAATAATGAAAAATGATTTTTGGGATATAGTTCCCAAACCAAAAGATAAAAGTGTGGTTTCTTCCAAATGGATCTTCAAAATAAAACATGCTGCGGATGGAAGCATTGAAAAATACAAAGCAAGATTTGTAGCCAGAGGATTCTCTCAGAAGGAGGGAATTGACTATGAAGAAACATTTGCACCAGTTGCTAGGTACACTTCAATTAGAACTATCATGGCTCTTGCATCCATGATGAAGTGGAAATTACACCAAATGGATGTTAAGACAGCCTTTCTGAATGGTGTAATTGAAGAAGAAGTATACATAGAGCAACCACAAGGATTTGAGGTTAATGACGGAAGGACTCATGTATGCAAACTTAAAAAGGCATTATATGGGTTAAAACAAGCTCCCAGGGCTTGGTACGGAAGGATTGACAATTTCCTAACTAGCATGGGCTTTACCAAAAGTAAGGTTGACCCAAACCTTTATCTCAAGGTGATGGATGATGAACCAGTCATACTTTTGTTATATGTAGATGATCTATTTCTAACTGGAAATGAGAAAAAAATTATTGAAAGCAAGAAGAAGCTTTCTTCAGAATTCGAGATGAAAGATCTTGGTTTAATGCACTACTTCTTAGGCTTAGAGGTTTGGCAGGAACCAAGAGGAATCTTTCTAAATCAAGGTAAATATGCTGTGGAGATCCTGAAGAGATTTGACATGCTAGAGTGCAAACCCATGGCCACTCCCATGGACTCCAACTTAAAGATTTTAGTCAATGACTCTTCAGATTTAGTGGACCTAACTCTATATAGACAAATTATTGGGTCACTAATGTATCTGACAAATACTAGGCCAGATATATGCTTTGCTGTAAATACCCTAAGTCAGTATCTAGTAGAACCTAGAAAGGTTCATCTAATAGCTGCAAAGCATGTAATGAGGTACTTAAAAGGTACATTAGATTTTGGTCTACTCTATCACGGAAGTCATGAACTCAAGTTGCATGGTTACTCAGACTCTGATTGGGCAGGCAGTGTCTCAGATAGAAAAAGTACTTCAGGTGGATGTTATAGCCTTGGATCTGCTATGATCTCTTGGTTCAGCAAGAAACAATCTAGTGTGGCCCTCAGCTCTGCTGAGGCAGAATATATAGCTGCTTGCTCTGCCAGCTGTGAAGCAGTATGGCTTTGGAAATTGTTATCTGGAGTGTTTGACTTAGAAATGGATCCCACTATGATTATGTGTGATAATCAAAGCTGCATCAAGATGACAGAAAATCCTGTGTTCCATGATAAGTCAAAACACATAGAGATCCGATACTTCTATATTCGAGATATGGTGCAGAAAGGAGCTATCAAGCTTGAGTATGTGAGCACTGAAGATCAAATTGCTGATATCCTGACCAAACCACTATCTCGTGTGAAATTTGAATACTTTCGAGACAAGCTTGGTGTAGTTCAAAAGGACCCTCCTAGAAAGGGGGAGTAGCATGTTCCCTGATAACAAGCAAGTCTCATCAATAATGAGACTTCACCTAGTCACTTAGAAATAGTTAGATTTAGGACTACTATATTTTACTTAATTTTACTTATACATGCTTTTGATACATGCTTATGATGATAGATGTATTAGTGAGAATACATTCTTTTGATGATAGATGTATTAGTGAGAATACATGCTTTTGATGATAGATGTATACATGCTTGTGATGATAGATGTACATGCTTTTGATGACAGATGTATACATGCTTTTGATGATAGATGTATACATGCTTGTGATGATAGATGTACATGCTTTTGATGACAGATGTATACATGCTTGTGATGATAGATGTATTAGTGAGAATACATGCTTTTGATGATAGATGTATACATGCTTTTGATGATAGATGTATACATGCTTTTGATGTTAGATGTATTATTGAGAATACATACTCTTGATGATGAATGTATACATGCTTTTGATGTTGGATACATGCTTTTGATGTATGATGTATACATGCTGTTGATGCTAGATGATGATACATGTATTGATTAATGTACTTGTATGGATGAGGATACTTGTACTTGTATTGATGAGAATACAGTTGAGGGGATTGAATCATCCCTGGACTTTCAGTCCTAAAGAGAGCCGTAGACATGAGGTCTCCGAGAATGAAGTCCTTAGTGGACAGTTGAGGGGATTGGATCATCCCTGGACTTTCAGTCCTAAAGAGAGCCGTAGACGTGAGGTCTCCGAGAATGAAGTCCTTAGTGGACAGTTGAGGGGATTGGATCATCCCTGGACTTTCAGTCCTAAAGAGAGCCATAGACGTGAGGTCTCCGAGAATGAAGTACTTAGTGGACAGTTGAGGGGATTGGATCATCCCTGGACTTTCAGTCCTAAAGAGAGCTGTAGACGTGAGGTCTCCAATAATGAAGTCCTGAATGAACAGGCAGGGGATTGCATCGTCCCCGGACTGAGGTCCCAGAATAGAGCCATAGACTGGGTCTCCGATAATGAAGTCCTGAATGAACAGACAGGGGATTGCATCGTCCCCGGACTGAGGTCCCAGAATAGAGCCGTAGATTGGGTCTCCGATAATGAAGTCCTGAATGAACAGGAAGGGGATTGCATCGTCCCCGGACTGAGGTCCCAGAATAGAGCCGTAGACTAGGTCTCCGATAATGAAGTCCTGAATGAACAGGCAGGGGATTGCATCGTCCCCGGACTGAGGTCCCAGAATAGAGCCGTAGACTGGGTCTCCGATAATGAAGTCCTGAATGAACAGGCAGGGGATTGCATCGTCCCCAGACTAAGGTCCCAGAATAGAGCCGTAGACTGGGTCTCCGATAATGAAGTCCTGAATGAACAGGCAGGGGATTGCATCGTCCCCGGATTGAGGTCCCAGAATAGAGCCGCAGACTGGGTCTCCGATAATGAAGTCCTGAATGAACAGGCAGGGGATTGCATCATCCCCGGACTAAGGTCCCAGAATAGAGCCGTAGACTGGGTCTCCGATAATGAAGTCCTGAATGAACAGGCAGGGGATTGCATCGTCCCCGGACTGAGGTCCCAGAATAGAGCCGTAGACTGGGTCTCCGATAATGAAGTCCTAAATGAACAGGCAGGGGATTGCATCATCCCCGGACTGAGGTCCCAGAATAGAACCGTAGACTGGGTCTTCAAAAAATGAAGTCCTGAATGAACAGGTAGGGGATTGCATCGTCCCCGGACTGAGGTCCCAGAATTGATCCGTAGATTGAAGTCTCCGAGAACTGAAGATTGGATTGTATCATCCATGGACCTATGTCCTAAAAGGAGCAGGATTGATCATCCTAGGAATATGATCGTGTGATGACGATGCTGATGACGATGCGATGACGATGCTGATGATCGTGTGATGACGATGCTGATGATCGTGTGATGACGATGCTGATGATCGTATGATGACGATGTGATGACGATGCTTATGATCGTGTGATGACGATGCTGATGATCGTGTGATGACGATGCTTATGATCGTGTGATGACGATGCTGATGATCGTGTGATGACAATGCTGATGATGATGATGCTGATGATCGTGTGATAACGATGTTGCTGATAATGTAATGACGATGTTGCTGATCGTGTGATGACAAAGACCGTGATGTCGATGTTGATATACCAGTAACTGTTTGAGTTACTGATGAAGACAAATTGAAGAAAGCTTCCGATGATTTATAGATGTATCATGTATAGTGACTCCTTGCTCCTGCAGATGCTGTTATAATATCCTTCTCGTTAAGGGGGAGTGTTGAATATTGTAACTTCAAAGAATATTATATTTGTACTTTATTATTCCGGAGATGTTTCATCCCTCCGAGGTAACCCTATTATGTATCCGGAGATGTTTATTCCTCCGAGGGCTTGTATTAACTAGGGTTATTAGACCCACCATGTGGGGGTCGGCCCTGTGGTTATATTTTTGGGGTTATTAGACTTCTCCAGGAGAGGTCGGCCCCATTAGGTCTTTTAGTCAGTTGGGGGTCAGTATAAATAAGAGAGGTGAACTCCTCATTAGATCATTCACTCACTTGTGGAAGAGTGCGGGACCCCTCCTTTAGGGTCCCCTTGAACTGAACCTGGAACTTTAAAAACTTCATACAAACAAATTAGCCATTATAGTTATTGGAAAAATAAAATAAAAGAGTGAATAACTTAACAAAAATAAGCAAACCTTAACCTGTCAACCTGATCCAGCTGGTCCATTGTTGTCTCCGTCTTCCGTAGGATCCCTCCAGCAAATTCTCGTTTAACCATAGGCGAAGCAACCGTTAGCTTCGCCACCCAACCATAGGCTCATGCTTTCATTCGCATGGCCTCCCCTGAGCTTTGGGTCGTAGAGCTCACACAAGTATTTCAGAAATTCAGCTTGGGCTTCCCTTCCCACCAGGATTTCTAAGCCAAACCCTTAGATAGCAACAAGTCTTTGAGGCATTCGAAAATTACGACAATCGTCCAAATTATGGGCCCCTTACCCATTCCTTAAGCCTTCCTTATAAAGGGAAATCTTCTGCGACACATGTCGCTTCATGCATAATTAAATATTTTTAATTATTTATTTAATTAAAACACTCACCCATCCAAGTGTCAGTTTCTCTGGGAAGTGCACCTACATCCCTAAGTTTGCTCTAGTTTGTCCCCCACATATTTTAATCAACTCCTAGTTTTTAGTTAACTAGGTGTCTAATCTATTTTGCTCCTAAATAATAATTTTTATTAATTTAAATGCTCAACAAAATAACTATTCATGTGCAAATGTGTAAGCTATTGTTATAGGTGTCTAATCTATTTTGCTCCTAAATAATAATTTCTATTAATTTAAATGCTCAACAAAATAACTATTCATGTGCAAATGTGTAAGCTATTGTTATGCATTTGCTAAGTAATAATCTAGAGTTATTCTCCTAAGTTTTTATGCAGTTTAATTTAACAATCAAACTCACTAGGATCACGGTGCCACGTCGTTGGGCTCCTGGTTCCTTAATTTTTTTAATCCCCTGACATGGCACCACTCCGTCAGGTCCAATCATCCATGGTTTCCATTCCTTGGCATGGTACCACCTCGTTGGGTCCTTACGTCCATTCTTTCCGTTCTTGACAGGGTACCGCATCGTTGGGCCCTTCTGCCACCATCTTTCCGTTTTGACTTGCGGGAACTCTTGTAGGGATTTTAGGAATCGTTACCATCCATCCTCCGTCTACATGCTATCTAGGGACTAATGGCGCTGAGGAGTGAGTCCGTTCTCACTGCGCACCCCTCAACTCGTACGTGACCAGCTCCGTCGTGGCCCACCTCGTACGTCCTCACGCATTCCTCTTGAGCAAGCGGATCAATTCTTATCTGCTCATGCGTGGTATTCTTGTCGGAAGTTGACATCGTTGTCGCTTCCCCTGTGTGTGATTTACCTGTACTCTACGACCCTCCATGTTCCTTTGTGTGTCCGTTGGTGAACCGTCTCACTTGTTTCTACACACACTTCTCGCAACAAATTATTAGTAGCACTGTTCTCAACAATCATCATCTAGTTTCTAACTCTAGCATTGTTAAACATTTATGATTTATTCAAACTGCTCATTCATCTTATCAAATATACATTTCGTCGCCAAATACATAATCACCATACAGCTAGTCGTTAAGCATTATCCATCAACATAATTTTCCATAGTCATAGCTAATCGTTTAACATATGCAATTATTCATTTACCTCAACAGTTAAGATACACATACTCAAAAAAATAAGGTCAAAAGGTTATTTAATTAATGTTTCAATCAGCCGGGTCACTCAGCAGGTACCCTCAATGTCTACACAAGTCTAGGGGCACTACATACACCCCTACTTAATTAGAACTTCGTCCCGAAGTTCAGAATAAAAAAATGGAAAGCTACGATGCATCTCAGTTGCGTCCTCCCAAGTCGCAGAGCTAGGACTGTAATTGTCCTACTGCACTTTGACTTGATCAATCAGGGCTAATCATTAATGAAGATGTAATCATTCAATTATCCCTTTCCACACATAGAATTTAATTCCTTAATTCATTTATCAATTATTGTCGTCATTTACATCTTCAGGTTGTCCTCAATCATTTAAGGCATAAGAAGCTCAAGAGACCATTATATCAAAGTTGTTCAGTCGGATCACTCGAAAGGTTCCCTTAAGGTCCACAGTCATTCTAGGGGCATTACATAAGATACAATTAATTTCTACAAATTATAATTTAATGGATTACACCTTCACTCCACCAATACATAGTCTTCAAGCAAGCATATTTAATACATAAACTAATAAACCATAATAATAGTACTATATAAAATATTTTAATCTCCATATATTATAAGTCAAGTATTTTGTGAATATAAATATATTATAATTCCTTAAGACTTACGAACCATAAAACTATACTCATAACTCAATCCATATATATATATAAACATTAACCCATTTATTAAGCCATATTCTTGGTCCTTGGTTTTTTTTTACATACATAACATAACATGTAACTTCTAATACAACTAAACCATAACTTCCAACCTAACTAACAAGAAATATATACATATATATACTTCTTGTATGTAACCCATGCGTATATATAATAACATTTTTTATTATATTTCATAAATCGTTCTATTCACTAATGTCACATTTTATATGTGCACTTTATCTCACACATCATGCATTGCTTTTAACTAACATTCAGCATTATGATACAAATATATATATATATATATATATATATATATATATATATATATATATATATATATATATATACCTTAATATCACAGTTATTCAAAACTATATCACTATATTTACCTACCATTAAAAATTACATATATACTTTTAATTCTTTTTATATATATATATATATATATATATATATATATTAATATTCTATTTTGACAAAATCAACACATTGAAACATCAACGCATACATTTCATCCCATTGCACGAACTCTAACTTAACATAGTGATAGGTAGATATAAGTTAGGGAATTTCAACTCTATTAACTCATAGATCAAGCAGTTCACTTTAAATAACACAGGCTTAATTTATAATCTATTCGACGACTACAACAATCTTACTACTCAATAAGGGATATTTTATTTTCTTGTTCTAATTGATCAATATAATTATGACATTCAATTTTCTAAAAAGTCTTCATTTTTGAATCTCTTATTCGCTCAAAACATATATATATATACATTCCCAGGTATTTAGACAATGGATCCCATTGAAATGGAATAATAGTTGCAAGTTTTATTTGGCCATGAATATATATGTGTGACCACAAATACATACAATAAATATTTTTTTTTAAAGGCAAGAATCATATATATATATATATATATATGCATTTTCAGATATTTAAACAATGGATCCCATCGAAATGGAATAACGCTTACAAGATTTATTTGGCTATGATACGAAAGCAAACATGTTATGTAATGTTTGTTTTGTTAATCCATCATATATTAGCCCGTGGTAGAATAAAAGGTTTACATAAATACGAAAGGTACAGGAATAGATCGCGTAATTTATAAAGTAAGCTTTAGATTGAACACAAATCAGATCTAGAATTTCAATTTAAACAAAAGGTTTGAACACCCATTTCCAGGAATTATGAACAGAAGTCTAAAGCCCTCTAAAACCAAATCTAAGACTGTAAATTTCCAGAACGCATTGTATAATCGCAAGGCATTAATACTCTCTTATCACTATATGGGTAACAATAAAATAGTTAACTGATCCTTAGCCGACCCCTCTAACTATCTAACGCCTTCAAATTTTTTTATTCCACATATAACAACATACATTATATAAACTCTTCAAGGCCCACGCTTCCATAAGGCGTCCCTGCCCTGATTACGATGCAACGTTTTAAAATATGATAACAATACAATCTAGCACAGAAAAAATATTATTTGGGTTCAGCAAATAAGTTCTCCTTTCACAGCATGCAGGTCACGGTGCATTCAAACCAGTGAATAAATAACAGGGCCATTTTCTACCAGCAAACAACATTTAAGAAAAACACTGTGATTTCCTCCAGCAAACAACATTTAAGAAAAACACTTTGATTTCCTCCAGCAAACAGCATTTAAGAAAAACACTTTGATTTCCTACCAGCAACAACATCTAAGCAGCATCCCTGCGATTTTCATTCTGGCATATGAATATCTATGCAGGTCACGGTGTTTTCAAACCATCAAATAATTAACACGGTGATTTTCTACCAGTAACTAACTTACAAAAAGATCATTGCGATTTTCAGTATAAACCCAAAGATCCACGATCCAAGATGGCAGAACAGGCATGCGTAATGCGTTGGAACCTGATTTCAATAAGACAACCTACTTTTTACTGCATTTCAATGTAACCCTCAGATCTACAATCCAAGAAGACAGAGAATTAAATGAAACACGATTTCAACAGCACAGAGATCTACACTTTCAAGCTAGATCTAGTATTTTCATTCCTTAAACTGAACATGCAAGGAAATCAAACCACGGATTTCAAAAGCTGAAAATCAAACCACGAATTCGAAAAGCTCAATCAGCAGAAATTCTCCTCAAGTCTATCGACCGAGATCCTCCATCGTAAAACCTAAACCACTACTTCCAAGAGGTGAAGTTTCCCCCAAAACAAGAAAAAAAAAAAAAAAAAAAAAGGTCTCCAGATTAAATAATATAAAAATCCTTTGGGCAATTCGCCCTAGTTACATGTAGATAGGAAAAGACTATTTGTTTGTTTTTTTTGTTTTTTTTCCAAGTTTTGGAGCGTTAGCAGAGTTGGGAGACAAACTATGAGATCCGAAACAGAGCAATTTCTCATCGCACATTTCAGTCTTAAAAAAAACAGGAAACATGAAATAAATGAGCCTTCATTGTTGTCGATATCATAATATACATGACTTAATAACACTAAAAGATTATTATCCTCATCTAAAGTCTTAGAGGTAGAAGCCCCTTAGAAAAAGAAACTTCAAACAGAATAAAATACTAATTATACTTTTAATACATTCATGTTCTGAGAGGATGGTTGAAGAAAGCCGCTAGGTATGAAAACTTTGGTTTGCAGAAAGAAAGAAAAATACAGTGCAGTAACGATTCGATGCAAATTAAATCACAATCACAAGATCTGGAACAAGATTAGTGGCCCAATTACCAGATCTCGTTTTGAACTGGGCGTTTTAGGGTGTTTTTCTAGTAAATAGAAACTTTTGCACAAAGTTTGGTGTTGAGGATCTATAGGATCTTGTGCATGGCGGTTAAACCAGTGATTTTAAAGAAATTTTTTCAGAGATTCAAGAAAGTAATTAATACGAAACTCGTTTATTAACTTACGACAGAGTTTCAAGAAACCATCTGATATGATCGGGTTTGTTAGCCTATGACAGAGATTCAAGGAAATATTTAATACGAATATGGTTTATTAACCTATGACAGAGATTTGTGAATGCGCAAATAGCGTTTCAAGATCTATACAATCAAGATTCAATTTTTCATCAAGGATTTGGAGTGCAACTTGATTTCGAAAATTAAAGCAACAGAGAGTTTAAAATCTTACAACCAAGACTCATTTCTCATCAAAATATGGAATGTGAATCCCTTCGAAATTTTAAACAACAGAGGGTTAAAATATTACCACCAAGATCAAGATATAGAATGTGATTCGTTTTTTAAATTTAAAACAACAGAGGATTAACATCTTACAACCGGGATTCATTTCCCATCAAGATCTGGGATGCGAATTGATTTCAAAATTTAAGGCAACACAGAGTTTATAGCGGTCAAATGACAGAGATCAAGAAGGCATTACCTCAGAGGTATAACGCTGAATATCTCAGCTCAATCTGAGTCTTGACAGAGAGTGACAATCGAATATTGACTCTGTTCAAGGTCTGGAGCCTTTAGGGAATCAGTGGGATTGCACAGGTTTTAATTTATTTAAACAAATCACAGAAATCTAGTCGAGATCTACTCCCGTTAAAGAAAGGAGCAGTCTTCACTGCCACAAATTTACAATAGAATTTGGATTAAAAGAACAATGCAAAGTTTTAATTCATTATGGATATCTGAAAGTCTCTACTAACATATTTTACAAGACTTTATAAATAAAACCAGGGGAAGGTACTTTCTATATTCGTCTAAATACTTATTCGTCTAAATAAAAATTGAAACTAAAGATCTGTATATTTTTTTGTTTTCTCAGTCAATTGATTTCAGCAATTAGATTTATGCACACCTATTCACATATTATACCACACGAACTTACAAGATAACATAATTAAAGAATTGAACATGTTTCCGTCGACCAGCTACTTAGAGATGAATATGTTGAGACACCGTCGATCTGGATCACTCCTTACTTGACAAAGGTACCGACAACCCTTGATAGAAATATGAGTCCAGTGCCCTCAAGGATCGACTGGCTCTGATACCAAATGTAGGACCCCTCCTTTAGGGTCCCCTTGAACTGAACCTGGAACTTTAAAAACTTCATACAAACAAATTAGCCATTATAGTTATTGAAAAAATAAAATAAAAGAGTGCATAACTTAACAAAAATAAGCAAACCTTAACCTGTCAACCCGATCCAGCTGGTCCATTGTTGTCTCCGTCTTCCGTAGGATCCCTCCAGCAAATTCTCGTTTAACCATAGGCGAAGCAACCGTTAGCTTCGCCACCCAACCATAGGCTCATGCTTTCATTCGCATGGCCTCCCCCGAGCTTTGGGTCGTAGAGCTCACACAAGTATTTCAGAAATTCAGCTTGGGCTTCCCTTCCCACCAGGATTTCTAAGCCAAACCCTTAGATAGCAGCAAGTCTTTGAGGCATTTGAAAATTACGACAATCGTCCAAATTATGGGCCCCTTACCCATTCCTTAAGCCTTCCTTATAAAGGGAAATCTCCTGCAACACATGTCGCTTCATGCATAATTAAATATTTTTAATTATTTATTTAATTAAAACACTCACCCATCCAAGTGTCAGTTTCTCTGGGAAGTGCACCTACATCCCTAAGTTTGCTCTAGTTTGTCCCCCACATATTTTAATCAACTCCTAGTTTTTAGTTAACTAGGTGTCTAATCTATTTTGCTCCTAAATAATAATTTTTATTAATTTAAATGCTCAACAAAATAACTATTCATGTGCAAATGTGTAAGCTATTGTTATAGGTGTCTAATCTATTTTGCTCCTAAATAATAATTTCTATTAATTTAAATGCTCAACAAAATAACTATTCATGTGCAAATGTGTAAGCTATTGTTATGCATTTGCTAAGTAATAATCTAGAGTTATTCTCCTAAGTTTTTATGCAGTTTAATTTAACAATCAAACTCACTAGGATCACGGTGCCACGTCGTTGGGCTCTTGGTTCCTTAATTTTTTTAATCCCTTGACATGGCACCACTCCGTCAGGTCCAATCATCCATGGTTTCCATTCCTTGGCATGGTACCACCTCGTTGGGTCCTTGCGTCCATTCTTTCCGTTCTTGACAGGGTACCGCATCGTTGGGCCCTTCTGCCACCATCTTTCCGTTTTGACTTGCGGGAACTCTTGTAGGGATTTTAGGAATCGTTACCATCCATCCTCCGTCTACATGCTATCTAGGGACTAATAGAGCTGAGGAGTGAGTCCGTTCTCACTACGCGCCCCTCAACTCGTACGTGACCAGCTCCGTCGTGGCCCACCTCGTACGTCCTCACGCATTCCTCTTGAGCAAGCGGATCAATGCTTATCTGCTCATGCGTGGTATTCTTGTCGGAAGTTGACATCGTTGTCGCTTCCCCTGTGTGTGATTTACCTGTACTCTACGACCCTCCATGTTCCTTTGTGTGTCCGTTGGTGAACCGTCTCACTTGTTTCTACACACACTTCTCGCAACAAATTATGAGTAGCACTGTTCTCAACAATCATCATCTGGTTTCTAACTCTAGCATTGTTAAACATTTATGATTTATTCAAACTGCTCATTCATCTTATCAAATATACATTTCGTCACCAAATACATAATCACCATACAGCTAGTCGTTAAGCATTATCCATCAACATAATTTTCCATAGTCATAGCTAATCGTTTAACATATGCAATTATTCATTTACCTCAACAGTTAAGATACACATACTCAAAAAAATAAGGTCAAAAGGTTATTTAATTAATGTTTCAATCAGCCGGGTCACTCAAAAGGTACCCTCAATGTCTACACAAGTCTAGGGGCACTACATGCGCACTTGTCTGGGAGATCTGCTAAGGAGACAAAGAAGGAAGGAGCACATCTTGTATTTTGGTTGATCATCTTATTGAGGAAAGCTTTGCTGGGTTTTCTACCCCATGAGGGTTTCCCAGGGTATATTGTGTGTCTATCTTGTGATTGTGTTTCTTTCAGTGATCTTGCTTGTCTATTTGGTTTAAACTTAACAAAGAACTGATACATACTGTTGGTAAAGTGGATCTTTCCATCGCACAAATGCGATCAACACTAGAAGCCAATTATAGTGGAAAGGGATTCCACTTTCCTGAGTCTTGCGGACATCATCTAAGAACTTGTTCAACAGATAACTAAACCAATTGTACTGAGTACCATCCTTATCCTTCGCGGCTAAGGAAATTGAGGTGCTCGACACCTCTGTCAGTCTAAACTTTGTCAAAACTTTTCCTACCAGCAGCTGGACTGCGAAGCATGTATCTTGGTACTTGATTCCAGCTGTGACATACCCGTGGCTTCCCTTCAACAAGCCGAAATCTTCTTTCATGCGCTTCGTGAGATATTTTTCCTTATTTATTCCCACGAACTCCATTGCGGGATCAGCACCTCGCTTGCTAAGATGTGTGATTTGGTGGATGAGGTCGATGTTTATGTCAACCTTGTGGTCTGGCCACAAGTATCCATGGTGCGTGCACGACAGTAAAGTGCGCACCACTACAGTGAGCTCGGTACTTCGCTCAAAGTGTGGGATGCGCAAAAGGTTAGCAACCTGGATGTCACTAGCGACATAAGCCAATCCTGTGTGTGAAGAGCTGGTTGCTTCGTGCGCTCATCAACCCATCGTCACATGTATTGGTTAGGCTAAAACTAGGGATACTTCAGCACCTGAGGGTCCCTCCCCTCTAGCATATCATGATCTAAAAACTTACAGTCAGATATTTTTCATAGCAAATTCTCACAGATGCACACATGGCTTGAGATTGGAGGCAGTGGAATCTCATACTGGGCATTCTTTTGGAGCCGAAGAGGTGGTGCATCAGCTCTTCCCAGCGGAATATACTCATGTGTGAGAAATATCGGCATGTCATAGAGTGGTTCCTGTGGAGGTTTCTTCTTCATACCTCTTGCCTTTGGATTCTCTGGTCCTGTGGCCGACCCCTTATCCTTCCACTTTGCTTCTGTTGTGTGGCACGGTGAGATTCTTGATGAGGCACCCCTTTCTGGAACAACTTTCTTCGAGGGAATTTTCATGAATCCATCAAGCCTAGACAAGTTAATGTCTCTCAAAACCTCGTCTAGAGTCGACTGCTTAGACATTCACTTGAAAATCACTCCATGTGCTCTTGCTAGTAAAAACCCAAAATTTACGGGCAGTAAAAATCGAAAATCGCAGTAAATCCGGTAAGTATGCGCTTTGTCCTATTTATAGGCGCAACTGACCTGAGGCATGCCCAAATTTTTTTTTCTAGGTATTAAATTCCATACCCTTTCCTTCAATGAATGTGCCCGAACGACCAAATTTTCCTTAAATGTGGTACCAACCGATTCTCAAAAGCACTATATAACAACTACTTTTCCAACTGACAATTGTAATAGCTAGTTTTCCTTGACTTCACTAGAGGTTATGTCAAGTGTGAGGTTCAATTCCCATTCCTTTTTGTTGAATTTTAATTTCACAGTGCGAGCTCTCTCTGTTAGCGGATATGTGAATTGCGAGGTTCACTGTGCATTCCTTTTTGTTGAATTTTAATTTCGCAATGCGAGACCTCTCTGCTAGTGGATATGTGAATTGCAAGGTTCATTGCGCAATCCTTTTTGTTGACTTTTAATTTCGCAGTGCGAGCCCTCTCTACTAGTGGATATGTGAATTGCTATGTTCACTGTGCATTTTCCCTTTCTTTGATGGTAACTTCACAGTGTGAACCTTCTATTACTTCGCAATTCAGCTTGCTATGTGTGCATCAGAGAACAACTTCTATTTGCACGAAAAAATTCGCATTTTACCCAAAATTGTGTGCAGACACTTTATTCTGTTATTCTTAGTGTCCAATTTCAACTACACATGACACTTAGAATTTTCTTGCACTGCTTAACTGATGTTTGGAGGGGTAGGAGTATCCCTATAAGGCTTTAGTCTACTTCCATTAACAAGTCCTTTCAAATTTTCTCCAAGTAGTGTGGCTAACTGAATTGCGCCACCACTAGTGACATGTTTGCCAACATATGGTCCTAGCTAATGCATTTTAAATTTTCCAGGAAATTTCATGAACTTACCATCATAGAGGAGGACAAGGTCTCCTATATGGAATAATTTGTACTTGATATGCCTATCGTGCCATGTTGTTTCTCTATCTTTCTGCACTTGTTGGTGAAAACCTACAATGAAGTGGTCTTTCAAAAATCCAACTAAGTGTGTTATTATTTCTTCTATTGTCTCCTCATTAGCCATATCTGTGAATGATGCAATTCTCAGTCTTGGGACTATGTATTCCAAGGGCATGAAAAATTCCCGTCCATATGCTAATCTGAAAGGTGTGTGACCTATCAACTTTTTACAAGTTGTCCTATATGCTTATAATACTGCTGGTATTAACAGATCCCAATCATCCCTATTTTTGTTGCATACCTTGGTTAGCACATTTTCCAATACTTTGTTAAAAGCTTCAATAGTGCCATTAGCTTGTGGATTATATGGTGTGATCTTCTAATGGTATATCTGAAATTATTCAGTCAGAGATTCAATGGTCCTATTCAAGAAATGAGTTCCCTGATCACTCATTAGGATTCTTGAGCATCCAAACCTTTTCAAGATATTCTCAAAGATGAACTGCACAGCAGTAACTATGCTACAATGCTTCACTGGTTTTTCTTTTTCCCACCTGGTTAGATACTCTGTAGCTATGATAATATATACCGAGACCATTTCACTTTCTTGGTGGGTTGATAGGTCCCACAAAAACAATAGCTCATTTATCAAATGCTTGCAAGGTCAGTTGTGGCATCAACCGCATCTCATATCTATGAGATGGCTTCCCTATCCTTTGGAAAACATTTCGACTTCAACAATGTTCCTTTGAATCCTTTTGTAATGTAGGCCACCATAGGCCTGCTCTTAAAATTTTCTGCACAGTAGCTCTTCCTGCGTAGTGGCCCCCAGATACCCTTGAATGTGCTTCAGCAAGTATCGTCGGTTTCTCATGTTCTAGTACACATTTGCGCAGTACTTCATCCGGCCCTAGCTTGTATAATTTTCCCACAATTATGGTAATGTCAACTTCTCTTACCACTAATTGCTTCTTCTGCTACGTAGTAAAATCTATAGGTGCTAGGCCTGTAGTCAGGAATTCGATGATATCCTTGGAGTATTCATCTGCTATATGAATAGCAAACAACTGCGCATCTGGTAAACTATATTCCAATTTACTAGGTTCACCTGACTCAATTATGGAGATGGTTAGATCCTGAATTCAATATCCTTGGCTTAACAATGATTTTAAAATCATACTCCTGGAAGAGTAATAACCATCTTCATATTCTCCCCCTTAACACTAGTTTGTTGACTAGATAATTCAAATTTGAATGGTCAGTAAACATATAGAAATGCGAACCTAGCAGATAGAGTCTGAATTTCTGCAATGTGTATACCATAGCTAAACCTTCTATTTATGTTGTAGTATAGTTATTTTCTATTGAAGATAGCTTCCTTCTTCAAAACGCGATAGGGTGATCGATGCCTCCCTTTCCTGGTTGAGCGATCACAATGCCCAGCGCTATGGATGAAGCATCTACATGTACATGGAATGGTTTACTCTAGTCTGTAAAAACTAGAATTGGTGCAGCAACGATTCTCTATTTCAATGTATCCAATCCTTTCTGATAGTATTTGGTCCAGGTATACGTCGCTTCTTTCTTCAGTAATTTTTCCATATGCACAGTGATCTACACATATCCATTGATGAACTTCCTATAGTACCCTATGTGTCCCAATGTAGTGCGTAGCTGTTTTACTAAACTAGCTGCTGGTATATTTACTATAACTGTGATCTTTGTTGGATCAACCATCAGTCCCTGTTTACATACAATGTGGCCCAATAGTGTACCATAAGGAACACAAAAAATACTCGTCTTCAGGTTTAGGGAGATTTGATGTTGTCTACACTTCGATAACATAATTCTTAAGTTCACATAGTGGTTCTTCAATAAACCAAATATTGTCCAATCGTCAAAATACACTTCTAATAATTTGTGGATAAATCTTTAAATGTAGCAACAACTACTCTGG
Source organism: Larix kaempferi (assembly GCA_027924585.1). Lineage (NCBI taxonomy): Eukaryota > Viridiplantae > Streptophyta > Pinopsida > Pinales > Pinaceae > Larix > Larix kaempferi. The sequence continues at coordinate 16,504,010 of BSBM01000073.1, forward strand.
AAAAGATAGTAGGTTCATTTTTAAAACCAAAGGGAATAACTGTGTACTGAAATGATCCCTATTCAGTAGCAAAGGTGGTCTTCTCTCTATCTTTTGTAGAAATTATGATCTGATGATATCCATAAAATCCATCAGTGAAGGAGTATGTTTCATTTCCCCCAATATTATCTAGCACTTCATCTGTGAATGGAGTAGGAAATGGGTCATGTAGCGAGGCATCATTTATCTTCCTGAGATCTTTGCAGATCCTAATTTATCCTTTAGCTTTCTTATCTTGTCTAACCATGGGAATTATCCATTTTGATTCTTCTACTGGCTCGATAATTCCTACGTCAAGCATCTTATCAAGCTCTGCCTTTACTCGTTCTTTGTATCTGAGATTCAGTCTATAGGGTCTTTGCTTGATAGGCTTCACATCTAGCTTGAGAGGTATTTTCATAACTCCCAAGTCACCTAAAATGCCTTTCATTTTAGAGAACTTGGTAGGGAATAGGTCTTGATATTCGCACAATAGGTTGTCTATTTGTTCTACTGTTTCTTCATCCGAGTAATACACAATAGAAGAAAACTTTGGTTCATTCTAAGTACCAGTGTTGATCTTTCTAGTCTTCATGGGACTACTAAGTTCTGGAATTTCTATGTCAGGTCCTTCTACTTTGCGCTTTCCTTCAGACTCAAGTATGTCTACATCGTGCATATCTTTATCTTCATCTTTATCTAATGAGACATTGTAACATTCCAGGGCATGTTCTAACTGTATTTCCCATTATGGTTTTTATTACATAGGTAATAGTGCATCATTGAATACCTTCTATTTGATTATCTACAAAGCCTCGTGAATACTTGGGCAATCATCCTAAAAAATGAAAGTCACTTGGAAGTCTCTTGTAAGAGTGGACCATTCTATCGTTTCTCTGTGAAGTTCTGTCTTTGTGTACCAATTCTTTGGAATTTTCTCCAATGTGTGCACAAACAAATGAACCCATTCTACTTGGTGTCTATGTATCCATGATTTCAAACAAATATCTATGTGATATCTAGGATTAGTTTGACCATTATATTTTGCTTGCACAATCTCAGTTTGTTCTTTAAATCTAATCTCCATCATGTTCTTACATTCTTCCCATGTTTTCATATTCTACTTATGCACAGCCCACCATCTAGCAGGTGTAGCACGCAATGCTGTGTCTAATGCTGCTAAATTATGTTCATTCGAGACTGGCACAAGATATTCTTGAATAAATGCATGGATATTAATTAAGCCATCATAAGTAGGGATTGGGATTACCTCTTTTCCAATCTAGCGCAATGACTTAGTGAGCTTCACACATCGTCTTATTGATACTTCATGCATTCGGCTCTACCAATTCTCCAATCCTGTGTCTAACACTGATAGACAAGAACCGTCACATTTCCAAATCAATGTCCCATCGTCAGTAGGAATGATGTAGTCTGCTTGATTCACTATCATATTGTATATGTGATCAAGGTCTTGAGCTCTACATTCTTCTCTTCCTGGTTCACTATATCTAAGTCCTTGTGTATGGTCTAAAGGTGCGATGACACTGATATCTGGTCCTTCAAATATCATCTGTTTTTTCTTGAGATTGATGATCACGGAGTTATCGATTTCCCAATCTATCCACAATAATGTAGGATATGGAATTCTGTCATCTATTTCAACAACCTCGAAGTATTCTTTACTTTGCACTCCATCAATGTCAACAAGGACATTCGATAACCTCCCAAAAGGTAGAACCTTTTGTTGATTGGCTAGTCTCAACTGTATCAGTCACCATGGTAACTTCAGATTTCCCATCTATTCCAATGTCTGCTTTGTCAAGACATTCACCTCTGAGCCTAAGTCAAGAATGATATGTTCCATTTCAATGTCTTCGATCTGCACATTTAATCTCATATCTCTTCTGGTCCTTTTATGATTCTTGATATGGTGAACTATGCTATAGGCTTCATTTATGGCACTACGCTACTTGTAATGACTGAATAGGCTTTGTAATTATGCTAAGGCATTTCCATGATTTAACAACTTCATGTAGCTTTGTAGGAACTACGCAATAAGACTTATGGGTTCCGTTGTAGTACGTGATCCATCATATGAAATTGGCATATCCACGACAGGCGCTGGTTCACTTCGCAACTAGATTCTTGGGGTCACAAGTTCTTAGCTCTGTAAGAATTTTCTCGTCTCCATGAAGGATTCTTTTTCTTTGTTAAGGTTGAAGGCAAACATTTTTCCAGTCACTTTTCTTATCTAAGCCCCTTTAGTAGGATTATGTTTCGCGATGTGGTCCTTGGAAGTCGAAGCTTTAGTTCTCTGGTCTCTAACTGTCGTAGCTCTGCTTCGTGTCACAACATGGATGTTGTGATCTTTATTTTGTTCTTCAGCTGCGATCATCTTTATGTTTAGATTCTACGCTTCTGGTCTTCTCTCTTGAATTTTTTCTTTCAAAATAGGACATGCCTCAATGACATAGTCAAATGACTTACAATATTTACAGGTAGTACAAGAGTTCTGACAATATCTGGCTAGATGTCCTGGTTGAGCGCAGTTATAGCATACAATATGACCTCTACCTCATTCTTGGACAGTGTTTTGTCCTCTTCCTCTTAATCAACCACATCCTTTGCATGTTCCTTGATCATACTATGCATTTTCATTATTATTTTGCGTTTCTCCTTGAACTTTGTAAACATCATGTTTTCTTTCTATCATCAGATTGTATGCTCTACAGTTGTTATCATCAGGGCCAACTGACTTACAGAATGTAAATTACAGGTTCTTTGGTGTTTGCACATATTTATGAAGTATGTAATAGTCTTCTGGGAAATGTCCTCTACATTGAAAAATCTCACACCATGGGCCTTACTGTTGATTCAATGGATTTGGTGCTCCACTAGTGATGTAATCTTGGAATATAGGGCAGTGTTCCTTGGAATGTTCTTCTCCCTTTCATTTTCTACACCAAACCTCTTCTCATGTTTCTTTACCCTTTTTCATATCTTGCAACTGCAACGTTAAGTTTGCTAGATGGGTTTGTATCTATACCATCCCTATGTTAGTTTCTCTTATGGGAAAAGCCTCTACTTCATCGCAATCTCTAATGCCTCTGTTTGCGAAGTAACCTTCTGTTGCATGAGTGGTAGCCTAATATGGGGCAACAACGCAGCTATAAGCCATTCTTGATGTTGTTGTGGTGCTATGTCGAAACTTACTTGATCTAATAGTGATTTAAATTTATGATAAAATTCCCATACCGTCTCATTAGGATTTTGTTTTATTTCTTGTAGCTTTGTAATGCATTGAGATTATGAATTAGGTTTCTTAAACTCTCTAATAAGAGAAGTTTTGATATGAACTAGCGATATGTTCTATCCAACAGAATACTTCATGAACCATGTTAGATCTATGTATCTAAATGTGGTAAATAGCTGAGCTTGTCTTATAGCATCATCCTGGACTTGCTTAACAATCCACACAGCTTCGCAACGAAACCAATGTTTCTCTAGGTCTTTTAGATCCAGAGAAACATTGGGTAGCTCAATGTCGTCTTCCATTCTTCTTCTAGGAGGTGTAGTGTTCTGTGTCGAATAAGGTATACCACTACTTAACTGATTCTAAGTATTGACTCTCGTGGTGTTACTGCTACTAGTGTTCTGCGAACTAGTAGTATTCTTTTCGTCAACTGGAGTTTTCTATGGAGTGATAGGATGATACGTAGTTGTTCTAGGCTCTGTTTCGCTATCAGACTCAACTTGATATGACTTTCTGTCACCTTCTAACTCAGTTTCCAGGAGTATGAGACAAGGATAATTTTAGGGGCAAAATTTAGCCCATGGGCTGTTTTCCATGTTTTTTTCCAAAAAACGATTAGCCAATTTGCATTTTTTGAAGCCCCATTTCACCCAATTTTGATGGGGTAAAATTTTTTCTCTCTAAAAATTGCCAAATTATTATATAAACTATAAAAATCCCTAGAAATTAAAATAATTTTAGAAAAATATCACCAAATATTTTATAGTTGACATTTTAAGGATTGGTAAGATTTGCCAAGGTTTATACACTTTTAAATAAGTATGGGTCCTTAAAATTATCCCTGGTATGTGACATTTGGCTTTTTGAGACCTATTTCTAATGCTAGGATTATATCTTTTTCCACTTCACAAGTTATAATTACTTTCCTCAATGTCACTATATGTGTTACTGAACATTACAAACTCAAATCCTATGAGTTTTATTGCATTCTCAAGAAACCTTTTTCTGCTAACAACATTTTAATGTATAAGCTGAGATTTCTGAGGTACTTAAATCTGAATCCTTTGAAGAAATATCCTTCTGTTGTGTTGCAAGACTTCAGAGTGTCCACAACAAATTCTGTAACATAGCCTTCTAGTATGCTATCCATCCAAAATTCTACTGCTCTTGAAATTGGGCTATCAACCTCTTTAAGCCTCTAAATCAACTTTGAAGTCCACTCAGTAGGTTCTCCACCCTCAAAATAGTTTTTTCGTTATGCAAGTATTGATATCCACTCATGTATCTCGTTACCGAAAAATGAAAAGACGATTTCACATATGTCAGAAAATAGGTATTTATGTAACCACTCTTCCATAGATAAGTGCGGATGTCTGTTTTCTTTCTTCACAAACTCCTTTTATGTCTTAGTCACCCAGTTCAGTATCGCTATTCTCTTGGGATTCCAGTTATCGAAGCACATCACCAGTTCAAGCGCGGAAACATAACCATTTGTTGGGATTACTTACTCGTTCTTAGACTGGCCCGGGTTTTGCATAGTTCAGAGACCCAAGAAACCCTATTTTCACTGGCCCTTTCAGAAACAACCTAGGAACAAAGTGAGGTCTCACCCGAGCAACAGTTATGGGGTTCCTACAGAAGCAGGTTTCTGTAATGCGGTGATGTGTAGCTATGGGACCGATCCACTGAACAAAGTCACACCTGCTCCACATCCACTTCTAATACCACAACGCACTCTGGAACTACGTGCTGGCGATAGTTACCCACACTGCACTACAATAAAGTGACTCCGGCACTGCGCTTTTGTGCAGTCGCACACACTATATGTTGCGCTAAACTAGAGTTACCTATGCAACTACGCATTCATCACATTCAAAGTTACTTGCATATTCAGTTATATGTGTCCAACCCTTAACATATTATTCTCATCAATGATACACATGAAAATACATACAAAATCATGAACATACATAAACATGAAACAATCACATAGATGCAATCACACAACACGAGTATTTTCATGGTTCACCCCCGGGATGGCAGCTATGTCCACAGGAACTGTTGTTTATATTAATGGGAAGGTTTAACAATTTCAGTCTATACACATAGCTGCAGACTCTTCTCTACAATAGGTCTCTATGCACTCAGCTGTAGAGCCTCTTTCTTTCTCTCTGATTTCTCACAATATTCACCCAAGATCCATCAAAATCTAGCCCTTCCCTATACCAAAATTGCCCCTTTTATAGATTGTGCCCATAGGTCACATCTTTACAATAGTTATGGGCCAAAACCCCAGAGTACCCTTAACCCCCAAAAATGGCATGGTTACCCCACTAACCATGCTTTGCCATAACTTCTTATCTACTTCGTGTGTCCTTGGTCATCCTTTGTGTAGTTTCCTAGGCTCTAACATCCTTCTAATAGCCTCTTGCTCTGACTACACGGCGATAACTGTACCCTGATGCATCCTTTGCACTTCTTGCCTCATCAACGTTGTTCATGTAGCTGTTAGGCTGTCACTTATTCTTTAACTGCTCCAACTACCCTAGCCTTCCTTTGTACTTCTTCCTTTACTAAGGAAGCATGCCCCTATCCTCCATCTTCGTGTCGCTCCATACCCAGTTCTTGGGAATTGCAGAGTGGCTTCTCCCCAAAATAAGTCAATACTAGGCCTCTCTGACTTCGTACTTCTGCCTCAAAACTGTTGTGCTTGAGCTAGACTTCATAAAACTACGCTAACCTAGGCCTCGCTTCACCAAAACTGCGCTAACTTGGGCCTCGCACAACACTAATTCTTGATCAAAACTGTAATACCCCAATTTTGGACTTTGAACCCCTATTATATTTCTGCTAAGTATTATTTCAGTTTACTTGGGTGACTTTAGAAATTTGATAAATTGATTCCTAATGACCATGTGGACCAACACATTAATGAGATGGGAGTCACAGTTTCCTAAAGTTTGGAGGGAAAATGCCACATAATAATAATAAGAATAAATTATTACTGGAGAGAAAAGGGAAAACCCTAAAGAAGAGATTTGAGAAACTAATAAATTAAAAGAATTCATAAAATGAGAATTTCCACACCTAAGAGAATAAAAGGTGAAAAATCTTTGAAACACAGATTCATTATCACATTCACTATTCACAATCTGAAGAGCTAAGTACACAAGAGACATGGAAATACACATGAACCTAAGACAAACCAAGACTCGTGAGGGAGGACATATTTGGGAGAACCAAACTGGTCCTGAAGACAAGTGATTGAGGACATATTTGGGAGAACCAAACTGGTCTAGATCACTAGGGCAGGTTTGGGAGGACCAAATTGGACCAGATTAAGAGGAATCATACAGTTTGGTAAGGGTTTGGCCACTTAATTGTGTGCAGGTAGGATAACTACCCCAAGCTAAGAAAGAGTACTACATTTACCTAAATAGACTGTGATATATTGATTCTCTTAATGGCTAAGGCTTAAAAGGCCCTGGAGCATCCTGGAGCTCAAGAGTACTGAGTTCGATGTTGGGTTTCCTGTTGCCACTGTCACATCCTAAAATAAATTGACTAAACAAGCTAAGGGTGACTTAAAAAATATACTCTGACCTGGGGGACTGTGAACTCAGCTAGGGGGTGACCTAAAAGTAAGGAGTACTTGTTGGTTAAAGGCTTGGAGGTTTATGCTCGGTTCCACTGGTCATCTGAACTCAGATAAGTATCTGCTGAACCTACATGTTTTTATTATGGAAAATATTGAAATGTGTTTGTATCATTTCCTGAGAATGTTGTTAAAGGATCTATTATTTCATATATGTTCTGATGTGTTTTGTATAATGACTTCTAAGCATAGATCTTCCATTTAAATTATTAGATCTCTGCCATCTATTTTTCTATTTCATATATTGAATGGAATACCTTAAGTATTCATGGTTAAAGTGTTGTGTAATAAGTAAATGCTGATACAGCTATGAGAACAGAAATATTTTTGAATCTGGATGGAAATTGTGAGAAATACACCATAGAATGATTTCAATGCAACTGCTAACCTATGTGTTTATGGGTACAATTTTATACAGAGTATAGATATTCATTTTTAGGTGAATGCCATAACTAGGGTTCTATGTATTTCATTATACATTGCAATATGTATTTCATTATACATTTCAATATGCCTTTCATTATCCATTCCATTATGTTAATTTTTTAGAATTTACTTCAATCTGATCTAGGATCTTAACTGAGAGAACAACATGTACAGCATATCAATCATGGACACAATAATGCAAGCACACAAGAGACACAGAGTTTACTTGGGGAAAACCATAAAGGTGAAAAACCCCAATAACTTCCTCAGAGATAGATAGAGCAATGATACAACCCAAACATAAGAGATAGACATCTCCTAGCAGTAGCTTCTCCTCCTCCACAAGTGTGCCACTCTCCAAAGAGTGTGTGCGAGAATAGAATGATGAAATAGAGTGCCTCCCACACTCTATTTATACTTGACTTGACTTGCCTAATAACCTTTACTAGGTCGGCCTCAACTTAACCACATAACACAATGTTGACTAGGCCGACACCCAATAGGACAGTCTAATAACCCTTTGACCCACATGGCCGACCCCCAATAGGGTGGTCTAATAACCCTTTGACCCACATGACTTATACAAGGCCGACCCCAACAAGGTGGTCTAATAACCCATCAAGTATAAGTTACGACACTTACAATATAAATGATGACACTTCCATATAGAGGAATAATAACAACTCTATAGGAATACAAATACTTCTATATAGAGGAATAATACCATCTCTATAGGAGTACAATATACATATATGAAATACATTCCGAAGTTACATATACATCAACACATTATGTATAGCATGATGGATTTCATTATGTATTTCAGGAAGACCTGTAAACCTAAAGGTTTACATGTCTAGCCTTAAGATAATTGCAAGTCTATCACCTATTGCATAGATCAAAATGAATAGGACAGTTCTTAAATGTCCTTAATGAAATGCTCATTCTAAATCTAACCCTATACCTCATTTACAGATATTATAGATTATTTTCATTTCAGTTTTATGCAACATAATCAATTTATAGACTACATGTATGAATGCATAACATACATGTATTAAATGACAGAATGCATATAGCTATTATCAAGTATAGTAACATTTCAACTTAGGGTTTCTTCCTAATGTTATGTCTAAACCTGTGATTATTCCTGAGATGCATGTGACACATAAATAATTCTATTAATATGCTTTGGTATAGTATGCATTCTTAATGTGAATCATCTAACCAATGATACCATATTTATGAGCTAAGTATGGACATGAATTCGTTGTGAGAATAGAATTGTGGACCATGGTTGGAAGGCCTTGAAATCGTATTATTTTACAGAGTTAAAATGTAATGCTTATAAACAAAAATATTGCATCGACGATCTAGCCATATTATTTACAAATTCAATGTGCATACATTTATTTACCTTTGGATTTTATCTTATGCATTTCCATGAAATTGTTTATCATATGCGAAATAACATTCATGATGAAAGGAACTAAAACGAAGGTGATTCTAGATTAAGTAGCTTGTGCATTGTAGCATATGGTTATATATATGCATCTAGATTACTATCGTATCTATATTTACGAATGCATTTTAAGAGATGTAACCACAACCATTAAACATTTATATCGCTGTGCATATTAGTATTACCCTGCAAATCCATAATAACAGAACTCAAACCATTAAATTAAATACGAAGTTATACAGTGTGTCAAGCAACGACAAGTTTATCATTGTATAACCCAGTAAGCATAAACGAAAACAAATGCTTGTAAACCCAACGTCATACATTTAACATTTCACATTTGAAGTCGAAACGCAGTATAAAGTCATTAAGAACACAGTGCTTTAATCAAAATATTGAGATAGAGGCTGTAGGCACTCGTAAGGAAATCCCTTACAGTTTCAAAACCAGGCGACGGCCTAAATGTTCACTTCACAAACTGCATTCATTATTTACAAACCCAAAACGATAGTTAGAGCTAGTGCTCTACTTCTCATATCCCAACCCTTCAACGGTCAAATAGAATAGTGCCGGTAAACATCGAGGACACTATGTGGCCAAGCATATGGTGGTGGGGACTAGCAGTCACTAGCAGTAAGCTCACGCTTATGGGTATGGGGACAAAGGCCACAACCTTTTATCAACAACGAAAACCATAAAACCCAACAAGTAAGCTTGTTAACAGACAATCCACTTGAGTGGACGCGAGCCGGATCTCCCTAGTTCAAGTGAATCTAGAACAAATAGTACAGAATACAAAACTCATTTCCTAGATCTAGTTATAGATCAGGTGGTTAGATATCATACCTTTCAGATTGTAGATCCTTCTCCTTGTTGTTGCTCCAAGTCTCGCGGTCGTCAGATCTCCAGCTGCAAAACCTGTCAAGACAATATGGAAACAATACAAGCAGTACGAGATATCTAAACAATAACTAATCTAAACTAACAATTGAGGAAGAAAGTTTTAAACATCATCAATGAGACAACATTTATGGAAAGAGATTATATTAACTGTATAAAAAGGTGGGAATACATAGAAAGGATGAAGCTACAACCAAAGCCTCAACGTCGCATCCTCCATCCAACATGTCCAAGCCAAGTCTCCAAGATGGTACAAGCTTCCCAATCACCAATATGGATCCTATCAGCATAAGGGTACCATAGACCTTCCCCCCCTCCCATGGAGAGAGTGGGCGTTTATATAGGGATAAAGAGATAGGGTAGGTTGAGGATTAAGGGGATATGGTCAAGGGATCTTCCCATAAGGTTAGGAACCAAAATGCCACCTCACCTAGGGCCTAGGGATAGGTCTCCACATCACTCATCTTCGATAATGGGCTCGAATATACTCTTTTATCCAAATAAATAACATCGTCGCAGGTTGCATTAGGACAACCTACGACGTCACATGTTGCACAAGGGTAGATTGTGACGGCCTTGAAAAGTAGGTCAATTAAGCCCTCCAGTCATGGGAAACTTTAGGGATGTGTTTTTAATCTAAAATGGGTTTATGTATAATAGAAAAGAGTTTACACAATGGTCAAGATGACGACATTATCACAACGGTCATGATGACGACACTTGGTCATAAAGACAATACTTGCAATGGTCATGGTGACAACACAAGGTTAGGATGACGACACTTGCACAAGGGTGACGACATTTTGGTGCAACAGAATGCCCCCCAAAGCATGAAGCTGACGGAATGAGATAGGTGAAATGGTTTGTAGTAAGAAAAATGGCAAGGACTTGCTAGTTGGAAGGATTTGCTGTAGAAATGACCTGAGATCCACAAGTCTCATACAACACAAAACATGGCTGCCGACCAATACATTGCAGATCCATGATAGTAAACATCGATTGAACACAATCATGGCTACTAGACACAATTGTAGATCCATGATGAGATGATAACATAGCCACGACCAATAAAAAAGTGGATCCATGTAATATGACTCAATACAAACTCCATCGCAACCTGGGTAAAACATGACTCCCCAGGGTCTTCAAGATGAACCCGCAATGATATGAATCTATCCATGTGATTACAAATGTCTTGACGTCGAACATGGTAGAAACCACTTGATTAACGGCCATTGATGTAAACCGTTAACAAGTGTGAGGGAGATCACCATTGATATCAATGATTCCCAAGGTATCATAGTACATATCATCAAGCATGAATAAATGATTTGAAGTTGAATGCAAGATGAAATATTTCAATCAAGAGTCAATGATGTAAACTCGTGACGAAAGCAAGGTAACCTGCCATTGAGGCATGCAAGGCCAAGGTACTTGGCTGGTTTCTAGATTCAATCCTCGGATGATGAGTTGATGTCGACAAAGATGAATCTGTCGAAGGAGGGCCATGATGAATCCCCCATCAATCGACACGAAACACAACAAAAGATGTGTAGAGTAGATAGGATGGTACAGTAATGTGCAAGACTGACTCAAGGTAGATCGACATGATTGAAGGTATACTGACTGCAGATGATGAGTAATGAACATCTCTTGAACATGGGCATGGAATGTCTTGGCAGTATTGACATGACGAGATGATACCAACCCCCAATGCAACTGATGGTGGAAGCATTTTGTGGCTGATCGAAAGGAGCGATGCAACTCATGGAATTGACAAGACTCGAGGACAAACAGATTATCCAAGTACTGAATGCAAATGCAAATGAGAGCCATGTTGAAGAGTGACTATGTACTGTCGTAATTAAGATGTAACACAAAATCTTCCTTTTTTCCCCATCATGATTGATGAGTGCCTCATGTGTTTTTGACGAGCTTAATGAGGGTAACTAGATGCTCGGTATAGCTCATCTCATAGATGAGTCCAATCCCAAACGTTTTATGAACCTGGGAAAGGAGAGGTTTGCCGCATAATAGGCCCTTCAATGTTTGAAATTTTAACGAGTCCAAAGAAGGAAAACTCGGCGTCATTTCATGTTTAGAGAGTCCAAAAAGAACTAAAGGAGACTCCAAAAGGTCCTTTTTCGTAAAGTTAGCCTCATCGCCTGAAAAAGGGTAAAAAAATGCGGGAGAGGACTCTTCCAGCCATGGTTGGTTGGAGTATTCCTTTTTTGTAAATAGTGCTTCCTAGTCCAGAAAAGAGGTAAACTATCACCAGAAAGACCATCATTCAAATGCTTTTACAAGCGTGAAAGCATCAAGTTTGCTTGGCAATCTTTACCTATTTAGGGAGTGTGAAAAGAGCTTAAAAAGGACTCCATGAACAACTTTGTCATGGTTGATGACTGAGTATGACAAAGGAAAAAGTAAACTCGACACAATTCCTTTTCCATAAATAGTCTAGCGAGGCCGGATCAAGTGATAAACCTATACTCGGTAGACACACCTTTTTATTCAAATTTTTAACAAGCACGAGAATGGTATCAAAAGCACTTGGAATCTTTTTCATATTTGAACTATAGCACGAAAAAGTAAAAAGTAAGCTCAAACCACTTTTCATGTTTCAACTAGAACACGAAAAAGGTGAAAAGTAAGCTCAAACACTATATTACTATTTTTAACGAGCTGGAAGATAGGTTGGAAGAATACTCATGATGTCTACTTCATTTTTAACGATTGTTATACCTCTATATTCCACAGTGTCGCATCTCCACCACAAACAGAGTTGACGACACTTCCCCTGCTGTTTGAACCACCCAGAAGATGAATGAACCTTGAAGGTAAATCTACCCTGACAAGTTCTGACCCAGCTGAGACTTTATTTACCTACACTGCTACGTCTTGCTCATTTATATGCATGTGGTACTCTACACTACCACGCTTTGATCTTTCCCCAGAACGCGGCAGTACCGCGTTGTGCTCAGACCACAGGGCGCGGTACTCTTTTATTAGCCTTTTTCCCATTGCTTGTGGGATTTTGGATTTTCGAAGATAGTGGAAGATTGGGGTCCCTGATTCGATCCCAACTCACCTTCTGTGATTAGAAACCTTGATCCACTTATCTCTCCCTAGATCCACCCATCTCTCTTGTTGGTTAACCCTACCATACACTATAAGAGAAAGGCATTCCATGGGGAAGGCGGAGGACTCCTTGAGTATCAAACTTATGATCTTGCAGCATTGTGGAGATAGCTAGAGGAGAAGGCACTTGGAGCTGAAGGATTGGCTTGGACATCAAGCAACCTATGTAAGCATTCTTCAAGTTGTAATAAGATAACTTGTCTTGTCTTTCCCATTTTATGTGTATTGTGCAAGTCTTTAACATGAAATGTATCTAATCTGGATTTGAATCTAACCTTTACATTCAAGGTATTTGGAAGTTTGCATGTTTGTTCTTTGGTTGATCTTAAAAGGATCTACATTGGAGCCTTGGATCAAGAGCTAGGAGTAGGACAAACGCCAGTTTGAAAGGTGTGTTTCATCTCTTACTGTTTCTAAATACATTTAATCTTACTGTAAAAGTTAATTCAGGAATTTCAAGGTAGCATTTGTTATGTTTTGTTCTTAGCTTAGAGTTAGTGAAAGTTTGCTTTAAGTTAAGGGAATTTTGACTTATCCGTAGGGAAAAATTCCATCATACAAGAATGGCGACTCCGCTGGTTTTGATTTCTGTTTGATTGATTCAGTTCACTGTCATCTATCTGTTGATTGTGATTTGTTTTATTGCACTTCAAACCAGTTTGAATCTTGGTCTTTTTTTACCTTTATTCACCCCTCCTCGCTGTATTTTTCTCCCTGTCTGATCACTGAGTCCCCTGGGTTAGCAACAACCTTGAAAACTTCATTTTCTTTTCTCAAGTTGAACTTTTTCCTTACTTTGCCACAGTACCGCTCCCTCAGAACTGCTTCCAGTGCGGTAGTACCGCGTTCTCTGCATTAGTACCAGAGTGGTACTATCACAGTGCCGCGCTCCAATCAGACCCTGACCCGCGGTAGTGTCTGCAAATTTTTAAATTTTTTATATTTGCTTGGTTTCCTGAGTCTCTCTCTGCCTTAGATAGTCTTTGTTGTTGCCTGTTAGCATCCTGGTTAGTTTACAGTCTATGTGATCTGATTATTTCTCTGTTGTGAGCTTGATTTGTTTGAATTAGTGGCATTTTTGACACATTGGGTCATTTTTCCAGTCTGATTGCATTGGCTTGATTTTTTTTCACCACAATCAACTCAACACCACTGTTCTCCGTTATTGAATCCTATAGCTCTTACAGTCACATTATTTTTATCATTTTCAGTAATTAAAATATTATCATTTGAGAGCAATTTTGTTGTTTGAAATTGAAAAAGTCTAGTAGCATTATTTTGCATTACGAAATGAACCATTGATTTTACCACAAAAAATTCTCATAGTTGAAGCATTGTAGATTGTAGGATCAGTGCATTGAAAAGAGTGTTTACTTCAGTTTGGCTTTGTTTATGAAAAGAAAAGAAAAGAAAAAATCTTTTGCTTTGCTTTTTGGCTTGTGAAAAATTTCATGCATGTTTGATCGAAGAACTCTCTCCCTTCCTTAGCTAGATTTCATCGAAGACAAAGGCTTATTTTTTGATTCATTCTCATTTGCATGGTTTGAGTCGTCATAACACCATCAAGTTTCATGTCCACTACCTGATTGAGTAAGACAGCCACTAAAATTAATCTCCCTAATTAAACCAACGTTAACCTCATTTGAGGAAATCAAAAGAATTTGGTAGTTAGGTAGGACACCGGGGATAGGCATCAAAATAATTCCACCTTGTCATTTTCATCTGAGACATAGTCGTTGTCTTTAGGGAACTAAAATCCTCTAGTACTTATTGACACGGTCACTGCCAGTTTGTGGAGGGGCCTCCTGACTGTTTCCAACTTTCAGGGGTTAAACGACCGCGAAATTGAGAACCGGACGGACTCTGTGGAATATCGCACTCCACTTAGCTCTAAGGAAACATCGATCGCTGTCTTCTTCGGAAGGCTGAAGTGCCCAAAACCTTTTCCGACGTGTCATGAACGAGGTGGCTTAGTATCTATTCTACTAGGGCTCTTTTACCCAGGATCCCTTTCGGTAGAGGGATATCCTTCTTATATCGGTCTCTCATGTTGTATTGTTCGACTTGGATTTCATCACCTTGCGAAGGATACAGCCTGTTGAGGTCTCCATCTCTTAGTTAGGAGTTTGCTTGCTATCTCATCTTTGTAGAGGGTCATTTTTTCTTTGTAGGGACTGCTTGTTGGCATTCTGGCCATTTCTGTTGATCAGCTCGCTTATTGAGACACCGGTCTCAGTATAGATTTTAGAGCTTGCTTTTTTGGCCTGTGAGCCTTGCTTTTTCTAGATCCTCTTCTGCACACTCGGCTGCATTAGAGTTTTTGAGTTATTTGTTTACGACACTGCCCCCGATTTTCATTTTCCTGTCATCATGTTAGATCAACCACGAAGGTCACGAAGAATATAGGGCCAAATCCCTCCACCACCACCACCGCCATTAACTTCTAGTCTGCATGCATCATGCATTCCTACTCCTCCTGGCCGTGGTGTTGGTCGAGGCAACATCCCACCGCCAATAAGTACAACATCTTCAGGTCCGCCCGTAACTGCCACTCATAGCACAGTCTCAAAATCTATTGCAGCTTTTGAAACCACTAGTATCTCTGAGACCTCCACTGTCACTTCACCCACTGTCATTCCAGATTTATCTGTCACAGTGGACATAGTTATCACGACTGAACCTAGTACAACCCAAAGCACTAGACCAGAGGTCATCCTTCTACCAGATGTCAGTACTTCCCGCCCATCAGACACTTTTCACAATGACACAGACGGGTCTGTTGGCACCACAGAAGGTTCTGACCAGGACATAACTGGATTGATTTCAGTCCTAGGCGGGTACGTTGAAATCGTTGAAGATACTCGACTCCCTGACACACCTTTTGAACCTGATTATGGCTTCATCACTTCCCAGGCAGAACTTCCGCCTGTTATTACTACGTCACCCAGTGTTCATCCTCAGGAGACAAGTTCTTCTAGCAACGTACCTCATACTATAGATCTACCTAACCTCCCTCCAGGACATGAAATCATGGATTCCATCCAGTCTAGTATGGTTAGTCTAGCGAACTCTCCGTTAGCATCGGCATAGTTTAGACGCAGCACAGAGCAAATGCTTTCGACAGCGTCTAGATATCCCCCCGTTTCTCGTCCTTCTGACTATAGGGTTCCCAATGTCCCGTTTAGCACAGAGTTTCATCACTCCTTTGCATACGGCTCAGGACCTTCGGACTTTACTATACCTAGGTTCTCGCCGGATCCCCAAAATCTTTTTCAGGACATGAACTCAGACCCAGTTCTCGATGGTCCTCCTATCATTGAACACGTTATCGACGACGCCGATACCCCTGGGATAAATTCCCCACATTTGATGCCATCATCCGTTTTTGGTGCACATTCCATGAGGGATAACCCAGTTTTTTCTCCGTCCTCGCCTGTCAGATACGGACGACCACCCCCACAAATCGATACTTTCGGCACCGTTGGCCAATCCACATTATCATATTTGACCAGCGGCGGAAGAACACCTATTCATACTGCTGGATCTTCCGGTTGGACCGGGGGATCACCTTCAGCCACCATTTACACTATCTCAGGAGGTGGACAACCGACTGCGATGGCTCCTAACTCCAACGTGCAAACACCCCTTGGTGGGCCATCAACCCAACCAGCTGGGGGACAACCTTTTGTTGGGAACCCCATTGTTAGTCATCAACCTCCTCCTATAGGACCATCAACTCAACTAGTTGGAGGACAACCCTTTGTTGGGAACCCCGTTCCCACTCAACAGCCTCCTCTTATAGGGCCATCCAACCCATCTGCTGGCGGACAACCCGTTGGTTCCATCCAACAACTCTCCCAACCAGCAGTATCTGCTCAGTATGGTATGTACAGCACACCTGGCCATGGGCAACCTTATTTCGGTGTTCCAACCGGGCCTCACCCTCAACCTCCCCCGTCAGGTATGCTTCCTTCTTGGGATCCTCAAATCCCATAGAGTGGGGGGTATTCACTTTTTGGAAACTGGAATCAAGCTGGGGAGCAATCCCAGATTTCCCCCAGCTTGAATGCTGGCTTCCCTTAACCTTTAGCTGCTACAACACCATGGAACCCATCACTTCAATTCCCACTCGCTCCTCAAACAGGAACGAGCCTTCCATGGACACCACCGTCGCAGCCACCCCCCAACCCTGCTATGGGAAACCCTCCACTTACACAGTATAGTGGTAACATCCCTGGAACACAACAATTCCAAGGAACTTTTCCCCAACAAGGAACAACAACCATTCCTGGGTACCAACAACCCCAGGGTACCATACCCACTCAGCAGAACACTTACCAACCGGTTGCCTATAGTCAACCGGTTAACCAGTTGGCTTACTATCCACAGAACTTCCAGCAGTATCCTGCGGGAAACACATATGGGTATAACACGCAGCAGTATGCTATGCAGGGCCCTCCAGGGTTCTCTGCACCACACGGTTATTACTCACACCTGCAGACCAACCGTCAACTTCCCTTTTTGGCCACACTTGACTTACCTGATTTGTCGAGGCTTATCAACGATCCTATATGGCATGAACTTCACTGGCCAACTATTCCAACCAAACTACCATCGGACATTCCCAAGTTCGATGCTAAGCCTGGGGAAGACCCCAAGAACCACGTGATGACCTTCCATCTTTGGTGTTCATCCAACTCCTTGATGGATGATTCCATCCGACTTTGGCTCTTCCAACGTACGCTCACCAGAACGAGAGCAAAATGGTACATCGAGCTGCCACAACACTCTTTTCGTGATTTTAACACTTTGGCTATGCAGTTTCTGACTCATTTCCAGCTCCCCATCCGGTATGAGACTGGAACAGAACTGTTAACTTCACTGCGTCAAACCACTTCTACACACATTTCGGATCACATCCATGAGTGGTGACGACGCCGTAGGCTAATAAAGGCACCTATTCCGGATCAGCTACTTGCTGATTGGTTTACAAAATCCTTTTTGCCTCCCATAGCCAAATATATCGCTATGCACGGACCGGTTACAGAAGAACAAGCCATCTCGGTAGCACAGTACATGGATTTGGTATATACTCAATCCGGTACCTTAGATGAGCTTCTTCCACATGCCTCCCGCGTTCACACTGATCCAACAAAGCCTACCACTGAACCCCCCATCGATGGTATCGTCGGTTCAGTCAAGGATCAGCCTGCTACCAACTCGACGGGGCAACAAGCTTCCGCTTCCCCCGCTTTAAACCAGGCTGCTTCAAAAGCTTCCATTTCTCCTGCCATTTCCTCCGAAGTGAACGCAGTGCAATCTACGTCACAACCATCCGGGGGAAAGAAGAAGAACAATCGTGGCAAAACCAAAAAGAACCAGTAGGAGAACCCCAAGCCACAACCCACACAAAATGACCAGAAACCACACCGAAAGGCTAAGTTTCCCTGCCTCATTTGCCAAGATGACCATTACATGCGTGACTGTCCCTACAAGGACGAGGTCAACAAGTTCGTTAAAGGATCCTCCCACCCGGCAGTGTTAACTAACCCTTTCCCCCAACAGCAACAACAAATGGTTGCCCAAGAAACCCCACAAGGGGGCAACCCGACCAATCCCACCCATGGAGAGACGTCCACAAACCGCGAAATCTTGATGACTAGTAACAAAGAGGTTCATATCACCACTCGTTCAACGATGTACGACAGCCCTCCAAGTTCAAACAAACAATCGGAGATAGCCAAAGGAAAATCTCCTGCTGAAGATCCACTTCCTACTCCCCCCCCTAACGGTCATCTCCATATCGAGAGACCGCTGATGGACACAGTGCTACGCCCACCCAAGGGCACCATACGAAAGGTGACATTTAATCCGAATGCGCGAGCTTCCCAAAACTACAACATTGTTGAGGATTTGGCTCAAGCACCTTGCGCCATGTCGACTCTCGAGGTTCTCCAACACTGCCCCACGCAGCGTAGAACCCTACTTTCAGCACTGGGGGCAATGGACCCAGATACTTCAAACTCCATTATGTTTAACTTGGAGCACGCCAAACCTCGGCTGTCTCACCAGTTAGCCTTTCAGGTTCACACTAAAATCCGTGGAAATGTCATCCATCGCACTGTGTTAGATGAGGGTGCTTCCATGTCGATTATGTCTTTGAATTGTTGGAGAGCCTTAGGCTCACCCGACGTCACTACTTCTCCTACCACTCTCAGGGCGTTTGATGGACATGGTTTTCAACCGTATGGACTCATTCCCTCAATTGGTGTTGAACTGGGGGGTAAAACAGTATCCGTACATATTGAAGTCGTAGATGCGCCATTGGACTACAATCTCCTACTTGGACGGAACTAGTTTTACGCCATGACTGCCATAGCATCTACAGTCTTCCGGATTGTGCAATTTCCTCATGAAGGGAAAATTGTCACTATTGATCAACTTGATTACTGTATCCCAGACCCCCACCAGAACTCCACCAACACCATTCCATTATTGGATCAACCTCGGTACCGGTTCCAAGACGTTGGTGTTGGTCTCATGAAGGATTCATCCCTCATTGGAGTTTTTCTAGAGCTGGGAACCCCTGTTCAACCAGTTAACATGATTTCATCCAACGATTCATGGGTGATTCCGAGTCCCTCTTAGATTAAAGACTACGGCAACTCTATGCCTCTGAATAGAAACCTCGCAGCATATAACGCGATCCAGTCAGCCACCGATTGGGTCGACTGTTCTACTGAGCACACCGTGGCACAGCTCTCGGCTGAGACTCATCCATACTCACCACTTTTCAATCCTCTTAATTTGATTTTTCCCACTGACGAATCAATCATGGAGGTTATGTGCGGTGATGAGCCACCATGGGGAGATTTTCATCATCGATCTGCATTCCCCACTATTCAGCCACTTGAGCCTAATACAAAACCCAGCGCTTCACTTGGGATGGTTCAAACCAAGTTCCCCACTTCCCTCGATGAGGTACTTTCAGAAGGAAACTTGTCCAATCTTATGGAAACCACTCCCATTGATATTTCAATGAAGCCTGGTATCGTGGAAAATGTACACATCGGCAAAACATGTACTCCCCTCAAAACGGAGTTCTATAGTGCCTACTTTAAAAATTTCCGCGATGTTTTCGCTTGGAGTTATGAAGAAATGCCAAGGATCGACCCCTCGATCGTGGTCCATGAAATTCCTATTTTCCCAGGCGCCCAACCTGTTCGGCAAAAGCTTCGACCCGTCCATCCTCGTAAGGCAGCCGCCATTAAAGCAGAAGTTGAAAAACTCTTGCGTGCTGGTTTTATCTACCTTGTCCCATTGACAGAATGGGTATCCAACATCGTTCCCGTAGCCAAGAAACAGGGAACGATTAGAGTCTATGTTGATTACCATGATTTGAACAAGGCTTGTCCAAAGGACAACTACCCAACTCCGTTTATCGACCAGATTATCGATAACTGTGCTGGGAGCGTCATCTTTTCATTCATGGATGGCTTTTCCGGCTATAATCAGATCGATATCCTCCCAGCCGACCAGCACAAAACGACCTTTATCTGCCCTTGGGGGATCTTTGCATATCGAAAGTTACCTTTTGGCCTGAAAAATACCGAGGCAACTTTCCAACGGGCGATGTCCTACACATTTCATGACATCAAACATATTGTAGAACCATATCTCGATGATCTCCCCGCTCACTCTTGAACCTGGGAAGACCATCCAAACCACTTAAGTGCCATTTTCGAACGGTGCCGTCGCTACAATATACATTTGAACCCGCATAAGTGCGTCTTCTGTGTATAAGCCGGAAAACTGTTGGGCTTCATAGTCTCCAAAGACGGGATACGTTTAGATCCCGCAAAGGTAGCAGCTATCATAGCCCTGCCTTCACCCACCAATATTCCAGAACTTCAATGTTTGCAAGGGCATGCAAACTTTCTACGCCGTTTCATCTGCAATCTGTCCGAGATAACAAAAGGCTACATGCGGCTTCTCAAGAAGAATGTTCCCTTCATTTGGGATGACGAAGCCCAACGCTCCTTTGACAATCTAAAGGCAGCCTTAATCAAAGATCCTGTGATTCAACCCCCCAATTACACACGGGACTATATCCTTTATCTCGCAGCCTCGATTTCCACCATCGGTATGGTGCTCGTCCAGGAAGACCAAAACGGCATAGAACATGTGGTATACTACCTCAGTAAGAGTCTTCTTGACTCCGAAACCCGCTATTCACATGTTGAAAAACTGGCTCTGGCAACATTATTTGCTGTCCAGAGATTCTGCCACTACATCTTACTCCGCCGGACCACTGTTATAGCCGACTTCAACCCAATGTATTATATCCTCACACGTCAAGTGCTTGGGGGAAAATACTCTCGTTGGATTGTCATCCTTCAGGAGTTTGACTTGGAGTTTGTCAAGGCTAAGTCCAAGAAGTCTTTGGTCTTCGCGGAGTTAATTTGTAACTTGCCCCGTGCTACTGAGCAACCCGAGCCCATTGATTCTCTTCCTGACGAATCATTGTTCCTCATTAGCACGTCTGATCCGTGGTACGGGGATATTCTTTTATATCTCCAAACCCAACGCTTTCGTTCCGACCTCACTCGCGACGAATGGCGACGCATCCGACATCACGCAAAATACTATCTCATAGTCAACGATACTCTTTATCGGCGTGGTGTCGACACCATCCTTCGACGTTGTTTGACCTTAGACGAGGCGGAACGCGTCCTTAATGACTGCCACGCTGGAGCATGTGGTGGTCATCTCTCTGGGATGGCTACGGCCCAGAAAATACTGCGAACAGGATACTTCTGGCCCTCAATTTTCAAAGACTACATTGAAACAGTCAAGAAGTGTCCGCCATGTCAATTCTTTCATAGCAAAACATGCTCGCATCCTGCTCCACTCCATCCTGTTATTGCCGTTGGCCCCTTTTCCAAATGGGGCATTGTTTCATGCACTGTAAGCCCACTTCAGCCGGGGGGCATAGCTATGTCATAGTAGCTGTCGACTATTTTACAAAATGGGCTGAAGCGATGCCTACGTATGCTGAGGACGGAAAAACAGCAGCGCAGTTCATATTCAATCATATTATAGCTAGATTCGGTGTCCCATAGTCTATTGTGACCGATCATGGCTCCCATTTCAGGAACCATATGATCAAAGAACTAAGTGCCAAACTGGGTTTTCGTCATGAAAACTCAACCCCGTATTACCCACAAGCTAATGGCCAAGTTGAAGCCTTTAACAAAGTCCTGAAACGAATGATTCAGCGCATTGTGGGTACCCAGAAATCCAATTGGCACTTAGCTCTATTCTCAACACTGTGGGCATACCGAACCTCAGTGAAAAGTGCTACTGGGTTTACACCATTCCAACTGGTGTATGGCCTAGAAGCCATTCTGCCGATTGAATGTGAAATTCCATCACTCAAGATATCCATAGAGCTACTTCCACACACAACTTCCGAAGAGGAATGGTTTTTATATCTAGCTAAGCTAGATGAAACCCGCCGCGACGCTGCTTTGGCTAATGAAGCTCACAAAAAACGCGTCAAAGCTCAATATGACGAAGCCGTTCAACCTCGGATCTTCAATGAAGGTGACCTCGTACTTACATACGATCAAATGCATGATAAGCTTGGAAAAGGTAAACTTGAATCTATGTGGTACGACCCCTTTATTGTAAAACGTGTCTTAGAAAAGGGAGCCTATGAACTAATCGATTGTGATGGTACACCATTGGCACGGCCCCACAATGGGCTATACCTCAAATGTTTCTACGCATGAGGTTACCCTACGTGGGTTACTTGTTGTACATAATGTACTTAGTTTGCTTTTGCTTTCTTTTTGGTGTGCGCGTGGACCTCATGTATCCACTCTTACTTTGACTCGTGACTTTATGCGCAGATGTCTGCCTACTTTGGATTCATCGACGGTGCAAGCTGACATACCCGGAATCTCACTTCCGCAGCATGGGTAATCTATTCCCCCACTGGCGAGCTATTTTATTCGGGAGCCAATTGTTTAGGTCCTGCAAACCAACAATATCGTGGAGTACCATGCAGTCATTGGTCTCTTGACGGAGGTTGCTTCACTCGGAATTGACTCCTTATCAGTCTTTTTAGACTCCAAACTCGTGGTTTCTCATCTAAATCGTGTTTACACAGTTCGCGATCCTACACTACTTCGTTTATTTCGAAGAGTACGCCTCTTGGAACGATCATTTAATTTTATCACATATCAACACATACCGAGAGAATTCAATTGTATAGCTGATTCATTGGCTAATTACATTTTGGATTGGCATCTTACCCACACATAAACGCATCATTAAAAATAAAATACACAAGTCATTGTAAATATTTAGATCATAAATAGGTCCATATCACTGTATATAAGAGTGTTTTTTCCAAAATACATAAAGTTTGTGTCAAAGACAAAATTGGGGATCAAATCCCATATACAAAATTTGGCTCTCAAAGCCTATATATCGTGTACATGCCGCATAAATACTAAAAAAGGCCATCTATGGAGATCTAGGAGACCTATTATGTCCCTCATCGGACTCCTCCCGCTGCTGGTGGTAACATACCACAGCTCGAACCACCTTGCGAAGAAGTCGACTGATCCGACCAGGCACACCTACAGTATGCCGCTGGAGATGGTAAGGGACGTCATCCATCCTCATAGCAGGGATACCATGAGTCAATCCCTGCAAGTTCCTCTCAATGTCTCGAACACCTCCTACCTCGTCTTCATCTTCCTCCTCGTCAGGAACAGCTTGACGATCGACACCACCACGACGTAGTGGAGAGTACCCAGCTGGTCTCTGTGGTCCACGGTCTGCAACATGCATGCGAACATACATTAGACATCTTTTACACATTCTAAAAAAGTAATAAAATTAAATATTCAAAAAAGGAAAAAATACATATCCATGAAGGTCATACCAGAGTTGTCCCAATCATCGTCCTTTGGCAGTGCCAAGTCGATGTCCTCACAGAAATCCACCCCTGAGTAGGGATAGTCATCAATCATAACTATCTGCTCCTCGAGCCAGGAAAAGAAATCCTCGCCAAAGGCTAAGCGCTGAGGTCCCCCGAGACGTCCAGCATAATCACTCCATCGAGCCATCCATGGCTCGGTAGGTGGACGAGGGGGCATAGATATCTGCGGGCACAGTAGTGGCACCCTCACCAAAAAGAAAGTGACCAGGATGCTCCCATAGCCAAATTGGGAATTCTTTCCAATCCTACACTTGTGCACTTGTTCTTTCAGATTGGACAACACCGCCTCACACCAGTTAAA
This sequence comes from Larix kaempferi, assembly GCA_027924585.1. NCBI lineage: Eukaryota > Viridiplantae > Streptophyta > Pinopsida > Pinales > Pinaceae > Larix > Larix kaempferi. The sequence continues at coordinate 16,528,183 of BSBM01000073.1, forward strand.
TACTGTCCCCCCCATACACTCCGCTACGAGATTCACTTGTGTGCGGGACGCCTGATGCGGACTCACACTTCCTGCCGCACGCGTAATGGTGAACAGTATGGTCTTTACAGGAAGTTCTATGACCTCCTTTATGGCCACTTTCCCGCTTTTCTTACTTGAACCCTGTTTGTGTCAGAAATTGTTACTAAGGCTAAGGTAGCAAGCCAACACAATCTCAAAAGTAAAAAATCAATTCAAACTAGGGTTTAGGGTTTTGTTTTATATGTTTTTGGTCATAGACTTCAAGAGCATAAGGGAATACATTCAGCAGATAAGCAACAACTAAATCATACACATATATCAATAAAGATGCATATACATCACAAGAATCCAACAAAAGACTGTAATGAAGTTCACACATAAAGGACAAGCACCACTGAAAATTACACATCAACCAGCAATGAATTTGTCATTCATGAAACTAAATAAGTTCAAACATGAAGCCACCACAGATCAAATGAAGGGGAAAGAGTCATATATTCATAGTTTCATCAATAAATGCATATAAGAGTTTACAGTACCTATCACTGAATAAGTCTGAAAGTACAAGCAGCTAGTAGACCTCCTGATGCTCTCCAAAATCCGAACCCCTACAATGTTTTTCTTCTCCTTCTAAATAGTTTCTTTTCCAAAAAGCAGTTAGGTTTTTCCTCCTAACTCTCCATCGAATTACTAGGTCAGATAAAGTAAAATTTACATTTTTACAAAATTACAAATCTGCTAAAAATAGCAAATTCTTTAACTAAAACAAAATGTTTGTCTAAAATAACTCCTAACTAGTAACTGCCTCATATCTCCTTCGCTGCCTCCACAAGAAGAGATATACCATCTGGACTTGAGGACCTTCTTCTTATTCTTTTATGCTTCTTTTCCATCTCAGCTATCTTTTTCTAAAGGTGTTCATTTTCCTGTTGTAGAGTTTCAACTGTCTTTTCCAGCTCTGAACAGTGCTTATCAGAAGCCCTTTTTCTTCTGAGTGCTTCCTTTGCATCAACCACTAATTCCTGAAAATTATCATGAACATCCTGAAGATCCTCTCTTAATCTTCTATTTGCCATCATTAAACCATCATTAACTTCCTGCATGTAATTCATTTGGTGCTTGTATTGTTTGGCAGTCTTCTGTAGATCTTCCCTGTCAGAATTAACCATTTTCTCCATTGCAGAATCTTGCTCTTCATTAGGCTTCCAAGGGATATCAAATTTCTTAAAAATTTCTGTTTCTTCTGTCAGCATTTTCTCAGAAGTGTTTTCAATGATGAGCTTTGGGTTTTCATCTTCTGCTACTTTCACTGAATTAATTTCCTCTTCTTTACATGGCACCATTTTATCTATCTTTGGTTGGTCATCCTCCATGGCTTCTTCATCTATGATGGTCACTTTATCTGAGTTCAATTTAGGGTTTAATAAGTTTTTCATGTTTAACCTCAGCTTATTTTTCGACCTAGTTTTAGGTCTCCAGAATGTAGCTGCCTCTCCCATCATCTTTAGTTTTCTGCCTTGGTACCGAACAGAAGCTAATTCCACCACTTCCAGCTTATTTATTTTCTTGTTAGGTTTCATGGCTGTGCCATCTAAAACTTGAGCTTCTTCAAATTCAGTTTTGACCTTAATCATAGAAACAGGCTGTTATTCTTCTAACATGTATCCTTCATCATCCGAAAGGATTGTGATGGGGCTTCTTGGCCGAATAGGAATTTCTTCTTTAGCTACAGGAACTATTTTAATATCAATTTTCTTTTCATCCTGAGGATCTGCTACAGGTGATGATTTCTTTTCAAGCAATTCCTTTTTGTCTTCAAATAGTGTGAACTTGTTTTTAGTGTGATCTGGAATTTCTTGGGGCTGACTGTCATCCTGTCCTTTTTCTGCTACCTGTTTTGTCACCTTCTTAGCTTTAACATCATGTTTGCTTGTAGATTTGACTGAATGGCCTAACTTTTGCATCATTACTTTCCCCTTGTCAGTCTGCCTTTTAGGTTGTTGATCTTCTCTTTTAGGATGAACACCTGACCAGAACAAAAAGAAGTCCCAAGTCCTTCCCTCATGCTGCAACACTGTAGTGATGATTAGTTTAATGAGACCATGGTCAAAAAGTGACTGAGAAGTGTGATCATCATGTTTTTTTATCTTGCTTGACATTTTCTGCAGGCTTTTAAAGAAAAAGAAGGGCAGATTCATCTTAGAGATTCCTGCCATATGTTGAAGGAACCTGAGATGATATTTAAATACTAATGAATATCTTCCTTCACAGGTCACATAACTTTGAAGTATTCTTATGGGTTCAATCCACTCCTTTCTGAAGTTTTGAATGAAGATACCCTTATTCCAGTCAGGAGTCACATTAGGCAACAAATACCTTTGGGGTTCAAACTCAAAAGGTGATTTTTTCAACCAATGTTCACCCTCATTGTTAATCTCAGTAGCTTCTGCTATTAATTCCACAGATAACTTGAATTTCAGAGCATCCATCATAATCATATCATTTTTAAGTGCTTTAGCAAACTTGCAGGTGACCTGTGTATCAAATCCATCAATCTTTTTGAAAAACTTTAACGATCCTGCCTACTGAAAAATTTCTGCACAGTCAGGAAGCTTCTGAATCCAGGTTAAGTCTGTGGGTTCAGCCCTGTTGACCTTACCACTTTTGCCACTTTTCCCCATATTCTTCTTTTCAGTAAACAGGCACAATCTGTCTTAGGTTTCAAGAAGTGTTTTCTAAACTGATTTCTTATGTTTTGGGCTCCTTTGAAATTTTCTACAAACCCTTGAACAGACCTTCAAGTTCAATATTCTCTTCTCTCAACCATGCAACTAAGTGGATATGTTCTCTAAGCAAGTGACTTCATGAAATTCTGATAACTTTCAACAATGTCTAAACCATTTTCATAAACCAATAACACACCTACTGTGTAAGAATGAGCATAACAGATAAATCTGCGAGTCCTCTCAATGTTCTTTCCAGAATTTTGAATGTATAGGAGAGCAAATGATAAAAATTTTCATTCAAACTGTCATTTGCGTTTCCCAGACTTAATACTTTGAATTTGAGACTATTCTGCTGCTCTGTTCATGCATATTGCTTATACTAGCTTCAGGTAATTATTTCTGTGGTGAAATGCTCATTTTATGATCTATTTTTTCATTTCCAGCCACCAATTTTTCCAAATAATTGTGCAGCGAAAAAGACCCAAATTTTTCAGCTATAAGGGTTTATATCGGAATACCTGTCAGCTACTCATATGTCGTGGCTTACAGCTTCGTTTTGGGGTATCAATGGTCTCCTCTTACGAGAACAGGTGTCCTCATATCGTTTCTTTAACTGCTGGTGAATGAATTCGGAAGCCCTAATTTTCGCTGGCGATAAAACACACCTGTCTCCTCTCCAAAGCAACACAATCCACCGTTTTAGCAGTGAGCTCTCCTTCACGAACACTCCTGTTCTATAATGATGCGTGTAACAAGAGAAATTTGACAACTAGACCGGGATTTGCTGGTTTTTGGGTAATTGATCCCGCATACCATGCAATGATGAGCTTGTTTTACTTCGTGACTAGCAACCAACTCAAATCATGCTCAAACTGCTGCAAACACGTGTTAAAACACTCACACAAGGCGATTATACACTCCCATTCTGCATCATGATTGAAATCGGTTCGAAAATTGAAAAAAAACACAGGCCATGATATTCTTGTAGCGCGCCCTTTGTTAAAATTTTGTATAGCGCTACAAGAATAACTTTTATGCCAAAATTCAGCAGTTTTTTAACTTTTTGCTAATTTGTCGGAGGTTCTGGCAGTTATTTGGTTTAACAAATAAGTTTAACTGTTCTCTAAAGACATTAATGATTCTACTTTTGAAAATATGACTCTCATTGACCCCCTTTTCAATATAAAAAATCATCAAAATCAAATAAAATCTGAAAAGCATGGGCTAAAAACTTATTCAATCACCCATAAAGTTTCTAAGATGACTAAAACTAAAACTTAAAATCAAAAATTTAACTGAGGTAGATTAAAAAACAAACCAAAACTGAAGGAAATAAATTGAAAATGGAGAAAAATTTACTGACTTAACATCTGGCTCCAGCTGCGGGATGAAGTCCTCCCTGTGAGGCTTCAAGAACTTGTAGACTAGTGCCTTCTGTCTTCAATCTAAACTTCCATTGGGCTATGGAGTCTTTATTTAATCTCACTCACACCGGTTTATACAATGAAAAGTGACATTGACCCTCCTTAACTGTAGAAATGCTTGAGGAATCGCCCATTGACAGGGCTGAGCAACTCCTCCCCTTCAAGGGACTGCAAGATGAATGTATTATTTTCCAAAACTTTAGATATCAGAAAAGGGCCAAACCATAGATTATCAAATTTGCCATGCTTACCTTTCTGTTCCTTTCTTGCATCCCATCTTAAAACCAACTCACCTTCTGAAAAAATTTGTTCTTTAATATTTCTGTCAAACCTGGTTTTCATTTTAGCTCTGTACAGCTGTGCTTCTTTGTCTACCTTCTCTCTATTTTGCTGTACCTCAATCATTTCGAAGATTCTTCTTTGTAAATCATCTGGTTCCTCTTGAGAATTCTGAAGGAACTTCATTACTGGAATTCCCAAATGCACTGGAAATACTGCTTCTGTTCCATACACCAGCTGAAAGGGAGAAGTACCAATGGCTTGCTTTACAGTAATCCTATCTGCCCACAATGCATATTTCAACATTGAATCCCAAGATCTTTTATTGTGTTTGAGCAACTTCTTGATGCATTGAATAATATTTTTGTTAGATGATTCAGCCTGACCATTTCCTTGAGGGTAATAGGGAGTTGAGTGTTTTAGAATAATACCATTTTTCTCACAAAAGGCCACCATTGCCTTGGATTTGAATGCTTTGGCATTATCAGTAATCAATCTTTGTGGACAACCAAATCTGCTCAGAATATTATCTTCAATGAAATCCATAATCACCTTATCTGTAGCATTCCTTGTGGGAATAGCTTCCACCCATTTTGTAAAGAAATCTGTGGCAGTCAAAATCCAATGATGCTGACCTGAAGATGCTGGATTTATTTCTCCAATAAAATCCAGACCCCACTGCTGAAAAGGGGCATTGACTGCAATAGGCTTCAAAGGTAAAGATAATAACTTTTGTTTACCTGCAAATTTCTGATAGGGTATGCAAGCTCTTACCTGCTGGTAAACATCATGGAAGAGGGAGGGCCAATAGTATCCATCTCTCAAAATTTTATAGGCTGTTGTTTTCCATTATTTATGTCCTCCACAAGCTCCTTCATGGGATTCTGAAATCACTTCTTCTATTTCAGCCTGATCTAAACACCGTAACAAGATTCCTCCTGGGTCTTTCCAAAATAATTGATCTTCTATCAAACAGTATTTAGTAGCTTTTAATTTCAAAGACCTGGCAGCCTTCCTATCTAAGTGTTCTGGGCATTGCAAAAATAACAAAAAATGAACAATATCAGCATACCACTCTGAAGATGAATAAGAGTCCATGATTCTTTCTTTCTCCAAGCATGCTTGCTTTTCTTCAGGTGTTGATTCTTCTACCATAAGATGTAATCCTAATGCTTGACAATTTGAATCATCCAGCAGTTTGGCCAATCCTTGTCCTTTGACCAGCTTAGTAGGTCTGATTTCTACTTCATACTCCATAATTTTAGCAATCCACTTTCCCCTCTTTCCTTCACTATCAGGCTGTGTCAAAACATCTTTCACTGCAGCGTTTGGAACAAATGAAATAACCTTGGAATGTAAGATATAAATTCTGAAAAATTTTAAAGCCTTCACCAGAGCATAGGCTTGTTTCTCCAAGATACTGTATTTAAGCTCTGAATCTCTAAGTGTTTTACTGAAAAAGGCAATTGGTTGCTCTAATCCTTCCTTATTCTTCTGGAGTAGTACAGCAGCAATAGTATCCTCTGAAGCAAAAGAAAAGGTAAGGAATTCCTTAGCAAAATCAGGACTTACTAAAACAGGTGCTTCTGTCAGAGCCATTTTAATTTTCTCAAAATCTTCCTTTGCTTCAACAGTCCATTTGACCTCTTGGTCCTTTTTTAACATTGCTGTGATCTGTTTAATGGTTTCAGCAAAATTAGGAATAAACCACCGTAGAAAGTTTATTTTGCTAATGAAAGATTGAACATCCTTTTTACTTCTGGGCAAGCTAATCTTGAGTATTGCTTTGACTCTCTCAGGGTCAATTCTAATACCATCAGGTGACACCAGGTGACCAAGTAATTTACCTTCTTGCACAGCAAAATGTGATTTTTTGGGGTTTAAGGATAAACCAAATTTTTTGCATTTTATGAAGGTTTGTTCCAAGTGCTTCAAGTGTTCATCATCTGACTTTGAGAAGACAGTAATATCGTCCAGATAGATAACCACAAACTTATCTTTTTCACCCACGAATGCAATATCCATGGCTCTCTGAAAGGTTGCTCCAGCATTCATCAAACCAAAAGGCATTTTGTCATACATAAATGTCCCCCAGGGGGTTTTAAAAGCTGTCTTTTCTTTGTCATCAGGGTGCATGGCGATCTGATTATACCCTGAGAAACCATCTAGCATAGAAATTCTTTGAGCTCCAACTACCTGCCGCAACACCTGTTCAATCTTGGAGAGAGGATAATTGTCTTTTAATGATGATCGGTTCAGATTTCTGAAGTCAACACATAATCAAATTTCCCCATTCTTCTTTCTAACAGGAACTAAATTAGCCACCCAAGAAGAATACCTAAGAGGCACTATTATCTTTGCATCCAACAACTTCTTTAGTTCTTTTTCAATTACATGGAACAAGGCTGGATTGATTCTTCTTAGTTTCTGCCTGAAAGGTTTGACATTAGGTTTCAAAGGAACTTTGTGCCGAATAACTACTGTGTCATAAGTTTTTAGTTCCTTGTAAGACCAGGCAAATGCATCTATATATTTTTTCAACAGCTTAATGTATCTGTTTCTTTGCTCCACTGTTAAAAATTTAGAAAGCTTTACCATTCTTGGATGTTCTGCTGAACCAATATTGCAGTCTTCCACATTGTCTTCTGAAGATTGAATTACTGGCTTTGAAGGTGTATCCTCTTTGCTGAATATTCTTTCCAAAGGTACTAGGCCTTTCGGAATGAAATTACTTTTCAATTCAATGATTTTATGCCCTGCTATATCTCCTGCAGCAAACTCATCTAACTGTTCATCTTTTCCCTCTTCTTCTTGATCAATTTGAATATTTGAAAACTCATTTACAAGCTCAAGAAAATTTTTTATTTCAATGTCATCTTCAAAAACCCTCCAGTGTTTTATATTATCAGGAACACAAGGTCTATACCTCACTTCTATAGGATACTTCAACTGAGTAATTTTAGGTATTCTAAAATATGTGGCAGCCAGGGCTAAAGAATCTGCAGTCTCATTATGATTCCTGGGAATATGAGTGATATTAAATGCTATAAAGTAGTTTTCAATCATATCCCATACCTCATTTCGATATACTTTCAGCAAACCTTGCTTTACTTGATATTTGTTCTTCACCTGTTGAACAACTAGTTCGGAGTCGCCAAATGCAGAAATTTGCTGAATTCCCAAATCTTTAGCAGCTTTCAATCCCAATAGCAAAGCCTCATACTCAGCAGTGTTGTTAGTGGTAACAAACTCCAATTTATACATAAGTTTCACTGTTTCACCACCAGGGGAAATAATTAAAACTCCAGCTCCAGCACCCTCTCTGCATGAAGATCCATCAAAATATAACTGCCATACTACATCTTTTTCCTCTATGCTATGTTTTATTGGCTGATCTTTTTCCACCTGTAACAGACCAGCAGAATTATCTTCTTCACTAAACTGTAATATGCATGAGCCAAGGTCTTTATCCACAGAGTACATGGTGTGATTAGTGGGGTTCTTATCATCTGTGACAATGTAAGCGAGCTGTAGTTCTCTGTAAAGTCTTCTATTTTCTCCACCAAAAACAGGAATAGTGGCATAAGAGAGGTCCATCTGTAAGGTTCCTCCAACCTTCTTTGCCCAGGATCTTGAAAGAAGCAAGCCAAACTTTCGAGTGATATCAGCCACTACAACATCCATTATGACACTCTTCATTGGCAACTGAGCCAGGCTGACAACCATATCTTTAATCACTCCTAGACACTTGACAGCTCGGGAATCAAAAGCATATAAGTCATGATAAGGTTTGGTAATACTAAGACCTAGGACTTCCATCACAGCTTTAGGCATTAGATTATGGGATGCTCCAGAATCTAATAGACAATTATGAATCATCTGATCATGGACAGTTAAGGTAACATAGAATGGAGGAGAAGCACCAGCTTCATTTTCTGTTTTCTCAGCTAAAGCAGATCCAATGAATATTTTTGGACTTTCTTCTTGCAAATTAACAGTATCTGAAACAGGCTGGCTACTAGCAGAATTCATAACCTTCAAGACTGTTTGTTTATATGATGGATTTTTGATAAGCTCAGAAAATGGCACAGGAATTTTCAGTTTACCTAACTCATTTTCCAAATTGAAATTTTGAACTGACTTGTTCACCTCCTCAATTTCTACAGTCTTCTTGGATTTTTCTGCAGGTTGCTTATTTTCTGTTACAGGATCAGCAACTGATTTATCAGGAGTAACTGGAGCAGGAACAACAATTTTCTTCTTAGGAGCTTGGACTACTTGTTTCGGGCCAGATCTGAGATTAAGAGTCTTTTTAATTCCATTCTGATTAGCAGCAACATTTACAGTAGTTTTTTCAAACTCCAATTCATCTTCAACTTCATTCAAATCTGCATCATAGTACTCAGCATTTAGAAAATCTTCTTCTGTTACAAAACCTCCAGATAAACCATCTCCAAAATGATTCACATCTTGATCTGTCTCAGTTTCTTCAAATAATAACTGTTGATCAATTTCTTCTTCATCCACCAAATTATTTTGAAAAGGTGGGGGTACTTTTTGATCCTCATTTTCCCTTCTTTCTCGCTGAATATCATTATTTCTGCGCTCTCTTGGCATGAATCTAGGAGCAAATTACCTCCTGAACTGATTTTGGTTATTTGGATTTCGATCAGCTTCTGGGGCAGGTTTAGCAGAATTCTTTTCAAGTTCTAATTTATTCAACTTAGCAGTAAGAATCTTTACAATCTTGGCCATTTCATCTATTTTAGCTTCAGCAGACTGAGGTGCAGCACTTGTGGAAACAGCTTCCTTCTTTCCCTTTCTCTCATACTGCTGCTGAGGTGTTTCTTTCTTGAGCCTATTAGAAGCCAGCAAATTTGACTCTACTTCTAATGCTTCCTCTTGCATGTTCATCAAGGTGATAGGTCTTCTCTCTCTAAGTAATAAAGAGAATTCATGATCAAAAGCATTTGCATAGGTCAACTTGGCTGATGTTTCAGTGGGTTTGATTTCTGCAGGAATCCTAGTATACATCTTATTAAATCTTTTAGAAAAGTCAGAAATAGTCTCATCCTTCTTTCTTCTCAAAGCTCCAAACTCAGTTATGTAATAAGTGTGATCCTTGGTGTCTCCCCACTGTCTCAGAAAAAAGGTCTTTAAGTTCTTCAATTATGGTGATGGAATTAGCAGGCAGTCCTCTGAACCATTTTCTCACATCCCCATCAAGACTTTGTACAAATACCCTCATCCATACATCTTTAATTTCAATGTTCTGATTATCTGCATAACTCTCAAAAGCTTCCCAATGTTCCTCTGCAGTTGTTTCACCTTGTCCATTGAATCGAGGCATATACTTTTGGTAATCATGTGTAGGCAAGGCATGTAAAGGCTGAGGTAATACTAATGGTGCATACCTAGCTACTACCATTCTGTCCATCATATCCATAGGTGGATTTTGGGCTGCCATTGTGAACTGAGGTTTAGACTGAGGTTTTGAGGAGGAAGAAATTTGACTGGAACTTTTTTGAAAAGGATTCCTTCCTACTTTCAACTGAAAGATGGGTATTTTATCAGGAGAAGAGGTTTTAGCTTTCAAAAAGCTTTGAGGACTAGTGAAAACCTGGAAAGTGCTCTCAGGGATGATAGGTTTTACACAAGGTGAAGTTTCAGCTGGGTCTAATGATTCACCCAACTGGTGAGAGTCACAAGAAGCTGGTAAAGATTGAGACCTGCTGAGCTTTCTTGCTGTTTTTATGATCTTTTCAGGGTCTGTCACACCCAACTGTAATGAAGATGTAGGTCTGCTCCTGGTTCCAATTCTGTTAGAAGCCACTGTGACAACTTTCTGGTGAAAATAGCCTTCAAAAATGCTGATTCAAGTCCACCTCTTAAACCAGAAAAATGATGAGTATCCCAGGGAAGATATGCTTCAGCTTCGTCCATGGCAACGGCGCCAAAGATGTTTGTGTCAGAAATTGTTACTAAGGCTAAGGTAACAAGCCAACACAATCTCAAAAGTAAAAAATCAATTCAAACTAGGGTTTAGGGTTTTGTTTTATATGTTTTTGGTCATAGACTTCAAGAGCATAAGGGAATACATTCAGTAGATAAGCAACAACTAAATCATACACATATATCAATAAAGATGCATATACATCACAAGAATCCAACAAAAGACTGTAATGAAGTTCACACATAAAGGACAAGCACCACTGAAAATTACACATCAACCAGCAATGAATTTGTCATTCATGAAACTAAATAAGTTCAAACATGAAGCCACCACAGATCAAATGAAGGGGAAAGTGTCATATATTCATAGTTTCATCAATAAATGCATATAAGAGTTTACAGTACCTATCATTGAATAAGTCTGAAAGTACAAGCAGCTAGCAGACCTCCTGATGCTCTCCAAAATCCGAACCCCTACAATGTTTTTCTTCTCCTTCTAAATAGTTTCTTTTCCAAAAAGCAGTTAGGTTTTTCCTCCTAACTCTCCATCGAATTACTAGGTCAGATAAAGTAAAATTTACATTTTTACAAAATTACAAGTCTGCTAAAAATAGCAAATTCTTTAACTAAAACAAAATGTTTGTCTAAAATAACTCCTAACTAGTAACTGCCTCATATCTCCTTCGCTGCCTCCACAAGAAGAGATATACCATCTGGACTTGAGGACCTTCTTCTTATTCTTTTATGCTTCTTTTCCAGCTCAGCTATCTTTTTCTAAAGGTGTTCATTTTCCTGTTGTAGAGTTTCAACTGTCTTTTCCAGCTCTGAACAGTGCTTATCAGAAGCCCTTTTTCTTCTGAGTGCTTCCTTTGCATCAACCACTAATTCCTGAAAATTATCATGAACATCCTGAAGATCCTCTCTTAATCTTCTATTTGCCATCATTAAACCATCATTAACTTCCTGCATGTAATTCATTTGGTGCTTGTATTGTTTGGCAGTCTTCTGTAGATCTTCCCTGTCAGAATTAACCATTTTCTCCATTGCAGAATCTTGCTCTTCGTTAGGCTTCCAAGGGATATCAAATTTCTTAAAAATTTCTGTTTCTTCTGTCAGCATTTTCTCAGAAGTGTTTTCAATGATGAGCTTTGGGTTTTCATCTTCTGCTACTTTCACTGAATTAATTTCCTCTTCTTTACATGGCTCCATTTTATCTATCTTTGGTTGGTCATCCTCCATGGATTCTTCATCTATGATGGTCACTTTATCTGAGTTCAATTTAGGGTTTAATAACTTTTTCATGTTTAACCTCAGCTTATTTTTTGACCTAGTTTTAGGTCTCCAGAATGTAGCTGCCTCTCCCATCATCTTCAGTTTTCTGCCTTGGTACCGAACATAAGCTAATTCCACCACTTCCAGCTTATTTATTTTCTTGTTAGGTTTCATGGCTGTGCCATCTAAAACTTGAGCTTCTTCAAATTCAGTTTTGACCTTAATCTTAGAAACAGGCTGTTCTTCTTCTAACATGTATCCTTCATCATCCGAAAGGATTGTGATGGGGCTTCTTGGCAGAATAGGAATTTCTTCTTTAGCTACAGGAACTATTTTAATATCAACTTTCTTTTCATCCTGAGGATCTGCTACAGGTGATGATTTCTTTTCAAGTAATTCCTTTTTGTCTTCAAATAGTGTGAACTTGTTTTTAGTGTGATCTGGAATTTCTTGGGGCTGACTGTCATCCTGTCCTTTTTCTGCTACCTGTTTTGTCACCTTCTTAGCTTTAACATCATGTTTGCTTGTAGATTTGACTGAATGGCCTAACTTTTGCATCATTACTTTCCCCTTATCAGTCTGCCTTTTTGGTTGTTGATCTTCTCTTTTAGGATGAACACCTGACCAGAACAAAAAGAAGTCCCAAGTCCTTCCCTCATGCTGCAACACTGTAGTGATGATTAGTTTAATGAGACCATGGTCAAAAAGTGATTGAGAAGTGTGATCATCATGTTGTTTTATCTTGCTTGACATTTTCTGCAGGCTTTTAAAGAAAAAGAAGGGCAGATTCATCTTAGAGATTCCTGCCATATGTTGAAGGAACCTGAGATGATATTTAAATACTAATGAATATCTTCCTTCACAGGTCACATAACTTTGAATTATTCTTATGGGTTCAATCCACTCCTTTCTGAAGTTTTGAATGAAGATACCCTTATTCCAGTCAGGAGTCACATTAGGCAACAAATACCTTTGGGGTTCAAACTCAAAAGGTGATTTTTTGAACCAATGTTCACCCTCATTGTTAATCTCAGTAGCTTCTGCTATTAATTCCATAGATAAATTGAATTTCAGAGCATCCATCATAATCATATCATTTTTAAGTGCTTTAGCAAACTTGCAAGTGACCTGTGTATCGAAGCCATCAATCTTTTTGAAAAACTTTAACCATCCTGCCTGCTGAAAAATTTCTGCATAGTCAGGAAGCTTCTGAATCCAGGTTAAGTCTGTGGGTTCAGCCCTGTTGACCTTACCACTTTTGCCACTTTTCCCCATATTCTTCTTTTCAGTAAACATGCACAATCTGTCTTAGGTTTCAAGAAGTGTTTTGTAAGCTGATTTCTTATGTTTTGGGCTCCTTTGAAATTTTCTACAAACCCTTGAACAGACCTTCAAGTTCAATATTCTCTTCTCTCAACCATGCAACTAAGTGGATATGTTCTCCAAGCAAGTGACTTCATGAAATTCTGATAACTTTCAACAATGTCTAAACCATTTTCATAAACCAATAACACACCTATTGTGTAAGAATGAGTATAACAGATAAATCTGCGAGTCCTCTCAATGTTCTTTCCAGAATTTTGAATGTATAGGAGAGCAAATGATAAAAATTTTCATTCAAACTGTGATTTGCGTTTCCCAGACTTAATACTTTGAATTTGAGACTATTCCGCTGCTCTGTTCATGCATATTGCTTATATTAGCTTCAGATAATTATTTCTGTGGTGAAATGCTCATTTTATGATCTATTTTTTCATTTCCAGCCACCAATTTTTCCAAATAATTGTGCAGCGAAAAAGACCCAAATTTTTCAGCTATAAGGGTTTATATCGGAATACCTGTCAGCTACTCATCTGTCGTGGCTTACAGCTTCGTTTTGGGGTATCAATGGTCTCCTCTTATGAGAACAGGTGTCCTCATATCGTTTCTTTAACTGCTGGTGAATGAATTTGGAAGCCCTAATTTTCGCTGGCGATAAAACACACCTGTCTCCTCTCCAAAGCAACACAATCCACCGTTTTAGCAGTGAGCTCTCCTTCACGAACACTCCTGTTCTATAATGATGCGTGTAACAAGAGAAATTTGACAACTAGACCGGGATTTGTTGGTTTCTGGGTAACTGATCCCGCATACCATGCAATGATGAGCTTGTTTTACTTCGTGACTAGCAACCAACTCAAATCATGCTCAAACTGCTGCAAACACGTGTTAAAACACTCACACAAGGCGATTATACATTCCCATTCTGCATCATGATTGAAATCGGTTCGAAAATTGAAAAAAAACATAGGCCACGATATTCCTGTAGCGCGCCCTTTGTTAAAATTTTGTATAGCGCTACAAGAATAACTTTTATGCCAAAATTCAGCAGTTTTTTAACTTTTTGCTAATTTGTCGGAGGTTCTGGCAGTTATTTGGTTTAAGAAATAAGTTTAACTGTTCTCTAAAGACATTAATGATTCTACTTTTGAAAATATGACTCTCATTGACCCCCTTTTCAATATAAAAAATCACCAAAATCAAATAAAATCTGAAAAGCATGGGCTAAAAACTTATTCAATCACCCATAAAGTTTCTAAGATGACTAAAACTGAAACTTAAAATAAAAAATTTAACTGAGGTAGATTCAAAAACAAACCAAAACTGAAGGAAATAAATTGAAAATGGAGAAAAATTTACTGACTTAACAAACCCTGACGGCAATATCAAGCAATTAAGTCATCTGTGCTCGATTCCGAGGCTGAGTACCTAGTAAAGTTCACCCGGGCCCCTCTTTTCGAGAGGCCCATGAGGAAATAAATATCCTCGAGTTGGATTTCGAGAACATGCTCTCCCACTCGGAAAGCTTGAATGTCAGGGTCCCACAATTGGACAAGATGAGTGAGGAGCTTGGGTTGCTGACGAATCCCCTTGGTTTTAAAGAACTTCAACCAACCACATTCTTGCAATGCGGTCACGGTTGGTAAATCATTTCCAGCTGCAAAATCATCCACTTCGTGCTCTCTTTCTTTCCATCTTACCATTTTGCCTCAAACAAGTTGCAAACTCCTGCAAAAGGTCAAGGAAAATATTTAGTAACCATTTAGTAACTTAGTTCCGGCAAAATTTTTGAGAAAATTTGATTTTTTGAACTAAAAAATTGCCTTCACCGTGCCTGGGAGAAACACTGCCGCACGGTACTGTACAGTGCCGCGCCTCTGTGTGGAAGTACAGTGCGGTACTGTTAGACAGTACCGCATTTTTCGATAGAGCCCCCATGCGACACTGTGAAGGGCGATTTTTTCCCAATAGGGCTTGCCCAAAAATCAAATTTTTCCTAATAAAAACAAATAATTCCTACATGAAATGAAATAGGAGCTCAAGAGCTCTCACCTGGCACAGACGGTCGTCGAAATGGTGTCCTGGAACTCCCAATATGGATCCTTGAAGTTTTGCTCCTCAAATGGGTAAAAATCTCCTATTTGGGTAAAAACACAAATGAAATGGTAATTTCTATTTTTAACCATTCTTTATATAGCATTTTTACATTTTTTTTTTTAATTATTATTTTAAATGGTTAAAATAAAGCCTTTTTCACATTACTAATGCCCAGTTTTTTTGAGCATTTATTGACAGGATCCCTGGTAAAAAGAGATATATTCACACTGGTGTTTATTCATGATTTGACCTTCATTTCGAGCCCACTTTATCTTTTTCGTGCTCTGGATTTAAAACTTGAAAAAGATTCCAAGCGCTTTTACACCCGTGTCGTGCTTGTCAAACTCAAGTAAATGGTGTCGAGTACGGTAAGCTTTACTCATGCTCGTTAAACGATGAGGAAAGTATTATCCTGGTTATATTTTATCCTTTTTTCGGACCAGAATAATTAAAAATTACGAAAAAGACCATAGGAGTCCATAGTTAAGCTCTTTTCAGACTCCCTAAAATTGAAAAGATTGCCAAGTGATCTTGACTCTTTCACACTTGTAAAAGTATTTGAAAGGTCGTCTATTCGGTGATAGGTTACCCCTTTTTCGGCCCGTCTAGACTATTTACGAGAAAGGTATACCTCAGTCAATATCGGCTGGGAGAGTTCTCTCAGGAATTGTTTTACACTTTTTCGGGATCGAGGGACTAAAATTACGAAAAAGTACATAATGGAGCTTCCTTTAAGTTTTTTAGGCTCTCTAAATGCGAAAAACTATTGAGTTTTCCTTCCTTGGACTCGTTAAAATTTTAACATCGAAGGACCCACTTTGGGACGAAACCCTCCTTTCTCAGGTTCGTAAAACATGTGAGATTGGACTCATCCATGAGATGAGCTACACCGAGCATCTGTTATCCTCTTCAAGCTCGCAAAACAACAAAGAGGTACTCGTCTATCATGTTGGGGGAATATGGGGGGATGAGTCAAGTTTATTTATGGTAGCTTGTCAATCGTTACCTTTGAACATGGCATGTGTCCGTCTCTTGTCTATATTGGGTATCCATTTTTCACTGAGTCATGGTCATCATCATGAGTCGTCTCCCTGGCCATGAGACTACTCATCCGGTGTCTATTCTCTGTTGTCAATAATCCTTGCTGCCAAGTCCTGTTACATGTCGTTATATGTTTAAAGGGTTGCATTGTTCAGAATTGTTCATTGTGTCAGGCCTCTGCGGTGTCAGTACATACTCTATTGTTTCATCATCTTATCACTCGTGCCGATTTCATGTCGATGATGTGGGAATCATTATGGCCCTCCTTCGACGAGTCTATTCCCGTTGACACCAAATCACTATCTGGGAATTGGACTTAGAGATCAACCATTAGTACCTTGGTACTTGCATGCCTCAATGGCAGGTTTCCTCGTGTTCGACAGTAGGTTCACATCATTGACCTCTGATCGAACGATCTCTCGAATGCTCAACACCAACTCATCTATTCGCATTTCGTTGAGATGTACTTCAGATACCTTGGGGATCATCTTCATCATTGGTGATTTCCCTCGCATTTGTTAACGGTTCACATCATTGACCGGTAATCAAATGGTTTCTACCATGTTCGACATCAACACCTTGTAATCACATGGCTAGATTCATATCTTTTGCGATCGGGTAGAAGACTCTGGGCGCACCTCTGTATCTTGATTGCGTCCAGGTTGCGATGGAGTGTCTTTTGTATTGTCACACAGATCCACTTATTGTATTGGTTGTGGCTGTGTCGTTATTATCTCATGGATCTACGCTTGTTCATAGTAGCCATGGTCTGTCCACAGTCTATATCATCTCAGTACTCATGGATCTGCAATGTATTGGTCGGCAGCCATGCTTTGAGTCATTTGTTTCCGAGCATGGGGATGCCAGCCTCGGTGGTATATCTAACACTTTGTTTCTATTTCAGCTCAGTGTCGCTCTCCTCGATGCTATCTCTGCACACTATATTCGTAAAGTCTTTCGACCATCAGTCCCTTCTGACCTCACACTTTAGGGGGCATATGTTATACCTCTATATTCCACAGTGTCGCATCTCCACCACAAACATAGTTGACGACACTTCCCCTGCTGTTTGAACCACCCAGAAGATGAATGAACCTTGAAGGTAAATCTACCCTGACAAGTTCTGACCCAGCTTAGACTTTATTTACCTACACTGTCGCGTCTTGCTCATTTATATGCACGCAGTACTCTACACTACCGCACTTTGATCTTTCCCCAGAACGCGGCAGTACCGCGTTGTGCTCAGACCACAGGGCGTGGTACTCTTTTATTAACCTTTTTCCCATGGCTTGTGGGATTTTGGATTTTCGAAGATAGTGGAAGATTGGGGTCCCTGATTCGATCCCAAATCACCTTCTGTGATTAGAAACCTTGATCCACTTATCTCTCCCTAGATCCACCCATCTCTCTTGTTGGTTAACCCTACCATACACTATAAGAGAAAGGCATTCCATGGGGAAGGGGGAGGACTCCTTGAGTATCAAACTTATGATCTTGCAGCACTGTGGAGATAGCTAGAGGAGAAGGCACTTGGAGCTGAAGGATTGGCTTGGACATCAAGCAACCTATGTAAGCATTCTTCAAGTTGTAATAAGATAACTTGTCTTGTCTTTCCCATTTTATGTGTATTGTGCAAGTCTTTAACATGAAATGTATCTAATATGGATTTGAATCTAACCTTTACATTCAAGGTATTTGGAAGTTTGCATGTTTGTTCTTTGGTTCATCTTAACAGGTTCTACATTGGAGCTTTGGATGAAGAGCTAGGAGTAGGACAAACGCCAGTTTGAAAGGTGTGTTTCATCTCTTACTGTTTCTAAATACATTTAATCTTACTGTAAAAGTTAATTCAGGAATTTCAAGGTAGAATTTTTTATGTTTTGTTCTTAGCTTAGAGTTAGTGAAAGTCTGCTTTAAGTTAAGGGAATTTTGACTTATCCATAGGGAAAAATTCCATCATACAACGATCTTGTAATAGAAAATGAGTTATGCTCGAGATAATTTTCATGGTTTAATGAGCTTGAAACCTAAAAAAGGAAAGTATGCTCAAAAATGTTCCCAATGGTGAATTTTTTTCCAAAGAGGATGGTGTGTGCCCCCAGCACGATTGCTGGAAGTAAGTGACTTAGCTCCATCGTGGTGTGGAGAGGTGATTGAGTTGAATTCAACGTAACTTTCAGAGGTTGAAGACATGCCCCCAAGCTTCATTCCATTCACCTAAGATATCCCTAAGTGGATGAAAAGAAGGTTCAGGTACTAATTCAACAAGAAGACTCGACTCAAAGGGAAAAGATATGTTTCATTTTTTAACGAGCTTGGCACGGGAATAGAACACTGCTAAAACTACTGGTTTCATTTTTTAATGAGGTCAAATCGAAAGATAAACTCTACTCACGGTTAAGGCCCATTGACGAGTTCCTTCCCAGCATGATGCCCGGAGGTTGGTAAATGCCCCCAGCATGAGTGCTAGTGGCTTAACATGGTAGTGTTCCCTCAACATGATTGTTGACGGTATGACATGTGGCATGCCCCCCAAGCTTCATTTCGTCTAAAAATGCTACTTGCTAACCCAACTACCAACCTGGCTACTAATATGAAAATGTTCAGTAAGGGGGGAAAACAAGAAACAGATGAAAAGAAGGTTCAAGTTATAACTCTAGCGAGAGACTCGAGCCGATGGGAGGGAGATCTATTTCATTTTTACACAAGCTTGAAATAGACAATAACTATGCTTGAGGGGGCCCATCTTATTTTTTAACGAGCTTGAAATAGAATAAAATTGTGCTCTAATGGATTAGTTGGAAGAATGCTCATGATGTCTGCTTCATTTTTTAACAAGCTTGTAACAGAAAATAAACTATGCTCGGGATAATTTTCATGGTTTAATGAGCTTGAAACCTAAAAAAGGAAAGTATGCTCGAAAATGTTCCCAATGGTTAAGTTTTTTCCAAAGAGGTTGGTGTGTGCCCCCAGCATGATTGTTGGAAGTAAGTGACTTAGCTCCATCGTGGTGTGGAGAGGCGATCGAGTTGACTTCAACATAACTTTCAGATGGACAAGGGATCTTCCCATAAGGTTAGGAACCGAAATGCCACCTCACCTAGAGCCTAGGGATAGGCCTCCACATCACTCATCTTCGAGAATGGGCTCGAAGATACTCTTTTATCCAAATAATTGACATCATCGCAAGTTGCATTAGGACAACCTGCGACATTGCATGTTGCATAAGGGCAGACTGCAACGGCCTTTAAAAGTAGGTCAGTTAAGCCCTCCAGTCATGGGAAACTTTAGGGATGTGTTTTTACTCCAAAATGGGTTTAGGTAAAATAGCAAAGAGTTTACACAAAGGTCAAGATGATGAAATTGTCACAACGGTCATGATGACGACACTTGGTCATAATGACGATACTTGCAATGGTCATGGTGACAACACTAGGTCAGGATGACAACACTTGCAATGTAACTTTCCCTAGTATGGTCGCCAGATTTTTTAATGGACAATCCACTCGAGTGGATGGGAGACGGATCTCCCTAGTTCAAGTGAATCTAGAACAAATAGTACAGAATACAAAACTCATTTCCTAGCTCTAGTTATAGATCGAGTACTTAGATATCATACCTTTCAGATCGTAGATCCTTCTCCTTGTTGTTGCTCCAAGTCTCGCGGTCATCAGATCTCTAGCTGCAAGACCTGTCAAGACAATATGGAAACAATAGAAGCAATACGATATATCTAAACAATAACTGATCTAAACTAACAGTTGAGGAAGAAAGTTCTAAATATCATCAACGAGACAACATTTATGGAAAGAGATTATATTAACTGTATAAAAAGGTCGGAATACATAGAAGGGATGAAGCTACAACCAAAGCCTCAACGTCGCATCCTCCATCCAACATGTCCAAGCCAAGTCTCCAAAATGGTACAAGCTTCCCAATCACCAATATGGATCCTATCAGCATAAGGGTACCATAGACCTTCCCCCCCTCCCATGGAGAGAGTGGGTGTTTATATAGGGCTAAAGAGATGGGGTATGTTGAGGATTAAGGGGAGATGGTCAAGGGATCTTCCCATAAGGTTAGGAACCGAAATGCCACATCACCTAGAGCCTAGGGATAAGCCTCCACATCACTCATCTTCGAGAATGGGCTCAAAGGTACTCTTTTATCAAAATAACTTACATCGTCTCAGGTTGCATTAGGACAACCTGCAACGTCACATGTTTCACAAGGGAAGACTGCAACGACCTTGAAAAGTAGTTCAGTTAATCCCTCCAGTCATGGGAAACTTCACGGATGTGTTTTTACTCTAAAATGGGTTTAGGTAAAATAGCAAAGAGTTTACACAATGGTCAAGATGACGACATTATCACAACGGTCATGATGATGACACTTGGTCATAATGACGATACTTGCAATGGTCATGGTGACAACACTAGGTCAGGATGACGACACTTGCAACGCTTGAAACACTTGCGGCACTTGCACAAGGGTGACGACATTTTGGGGTAACAGAATGCCCCCCAAAGCATGAAGCTGATGGAATCAGACAAGTGAAATGCTTTGTAGTAAGAAAAATGGCAAGGGCTTGCTGGTTGGAAGGAGTTTCTCCAGAAATGAACTGAGATCCACAAGTCTCATACAACACAAAACATGGTTGTCGACCAATACATTGCAGATCCATGATAGTAAACACTGACTGAACACAATCATTGCTATTGGACACAATCATAGATCTATGATGAGATGATAACACAACCACAACCAATACAAAAGTGGATCCGTGTAATGTGACTCAATACAAACTCCATCGCAACCTAGGTAAAACATGACTCCCTAGGGTCTTCAAGTTGAACCCACAATGATACGAATCTATCCATGTGATTACAAATGTCTTGACGTCGAACATGGTAGAAACCACTTGATTATCGGCCATTGATGTAAACCGTTAACAAGTGCGAGGGAGACCACCATTGATATCAATGATTCCCAAGGTATCATAATACATATCATCAAGCATGAATAAATGATTTAAAGTCGAATGCAAGATGAAATATTTCAATCAACAGTCAATGATGTAAACTCATGATGAAAGCAAGGTAACCTGCCATTGAGGCATGCAGGGCCAAGGTACGTGGTTGGTTTCTAGATTCAATCCTCAGATGATGAGTTGATGTCGACAAGGATGAATCCATTGAAGGAGGGCCATGATGAATCCCCCATCAATCGACACGAAACACGACAAAAGATGTGTAGAGTAGATTGGATGGTACAGTAATGTGCAAGACTGACTCAAGGTAGACTGACATGATTGACGGTATACTGACTGCAGATGATGAGTAATGAACATCTCTTGAACATGGGCATGGAATGTCTTGGCAATATTGACATGATGAGAATGATACCAACCCCTAATGCAACTGATGGTGGAAGCATTCTTTGGTTTATCTAAAGGAGCGACGTGATTCATGGAATTGACAAGACTTGAGGACAAACAGATTATCCAGGTACTGAATGCAAATGCAAACGAGTGCCATGTTGAAGAGTGACTATGTACTATCATAATTAAGATGTAACACAAAATCTTCCCCTTTTCCCCATCATGATTGATGAGTGCCTCATGTGTTTTTTATGAGCTTGATGAGGGTAACTAGATGCTGGGTATAGCTCATCTCATAGATGAGTCCAATCCCAAACGTTTTACGAACCTGGGATAGGAGAGGTTCACCCCATAATGGGCCCTTCAATGTTTGAAATTTTAACGAGTCCAAAGAAGGAAAAATCGGCATCATTTCTTGTTTAGAGAGTCTGAAAAGATCTAAAGGAGACTCTGAAAGGTCCTTTTTCATAAAGTTAGCCTCATCGCTCGAAAAAGGGTAAAACAACGCGGGGGAGGACTCTTCCATCCATGGTTGGTTGGAGTATTCCTTTTTCGTAAATAGTGCTTCCTGGTCCGAAAAAGGGGTAAACTATCACCAGAAAGACCATCATTCAAATGCTTTTACAAGCGTGAAAGCATCAAGTTCGCTTGGCAATCTTATCCTATTTAGGGAGTGTGAAAAGAGCTTAAAAAGGACTCTATGAACAACTTTGTCATGGTTGATGACCGAGTATGACAAAGGAAAACCTAAACTCGGCACAGTTCCTTTTCTGTAAATAGTCTAGTGAGGCTGGATAAAGTGATAAACCTATACTCGTTAGACACACCTTTTTACTCAAATTTTTAATGAGGATGAGAAAGGTTTAAAAAGCACTCAGAATCTTTTTCATATTTGAACCAGAGCACGAAAAAGTAAAAAGTAAGCTCAAACCACTTTTCATGTTTCAACCTGAACACGAAAAAGGTTAAAAGTAAGCTCAAACACTATCTTACTGTTTTTAACTTGCTCGAAGATAGGTTGGAAGAATGCTCATGATGTCTACTTAATTTTTTAACGAGCTTGTAACAAAAAATGAACTATGCTTGGGATAATTTTCATGGTTTAATGAGATCAAAACCTAAACAAGGAAAGTATGCTCGAAAATGTTCCCAATTGTGAATTTTTTTCCAAAGAGGTTGGTGTGTGCCCCCAGCATGATTGCTGGAAGTAAGTGACTTAGCTCCATCGTGGTGTGGAGATGCGATCGTGTTGACTTCAACGTAACTTTCAGAGGTTGAAGACATGCCCGCAACCTACATTTCATTCGCCTAAGCTAGCCCTTGGAGGATGAAAAGAAGGTTCAGGTACTAAGTCAATGAGAAGACTCGACTCAAAGGGAAAATATACGTTTCATTTTTTAACGAGCTTGACATGGGAATAGAACTCTGCTCAAACTACTGGTTTCATTTTTTAAAGAGCTCAAAGCCAAAGGTAAACTCTGCTCATGGTTAAGGCCCATTGACGGGTTCCTTCCCAGCATGATGCTCAGAGGTTGGTAAATGCCCCCGACATGTTTGCTAGTGGCTTCACATGGTAGTGTTCCCTCAACATGATTGTTGATGGTATGAAATGTGGCATGCCCCCCAAGCTTCATTTCGTCTAAAAATGTTGCTTGCTAACCCAACTACCAACTTGGATACTAATATGAAAATGTTCACCAAGGGGGGGAAAATGAGAAACAGATGAAAAGAAGGTTCAAGTTATAACTCTAGCGAGAGACTCGAACTGATGGGAGGGAGATCTATTTCATTTTTACACAAGCTTGAAATAGACAATAACTATGCTTGAGGGGGCCCATCTTATTTTTTAACGAGCTTGAAATAGAATAAAATTGTGCTCTAATGGATTGGTTGGAAGAATGCTCATGATGTCTGGTTCATTTTTTAACGAGCTTGTAACAGAAAATGAACTATGCTCGGGATAATTTTCATGGTTTAATTAGCTCAAAACCTAAAAAAGGAAAGTATGCTCGAAAATGTTCCCAATGGTGAACTTTTTTCCAAAGAGGCTGGTGTGTGCCCCCAGCATGATTGCTGGAAGTAAGTGACTTAGCTCCATCGTAGTGTGGAGAGGCGATCGAGTTGACTTCAACGTAACTTTCAGATGGTCAAGGGATCTTCCCATAAGGTTAGGAACCAAAATGCCACCTCACCTAGAGCCCAGGGATAGGCCTCCACATCACTCATCGTCGAGAATGGGCTCGAAGATACTCTTTTATCCAAATAACTGACATTGTCGCAGGTTGCATTAGGACAACCTGTGATGTCGCATGTTGCAGAAGCGCAGACTGCAATGACCTTGAAAAGTAGGTCAGTTAAGCCCTCCATTCATGGGAAACTTCAAGGCTGTGTTTTTACTCTAAAATGGGTTTAGGTAAAATAGAAAAGAGTTTACAGAATGGTCAAGATGATGACATTATCACAACAATCATGATGACGACACTTGGTCATAACGACGATACTTGCAATGGTCATGGTGGCAACACAAGGTCAGGATGACGACACTTGCAACGTAACTTTCCCCAGTATGGTCACTAGATTTGTTAATGGACAATCCACTCGAGAGGACGCAAGACGGATATCCCTAGTTCAACTGAATCTAGAACAAATAGTACAGAATACAAAACTCATTTCCTAGATCTAGTTATAGATCGAGTACTTAGATATCATACCTTTCAAATCGCAGATCCTTCTCCTTGTTGTTGCTCCAAGTCTTGCAGTTGTCAGATCTCCAGTTGCAAGACCTGTCAAGACAATATGGAAACAATACAAGTAGTACGAGATATTTAAACAATAACTGATCTAAACTAACAATTGAGGAATAAAGTTCTAAACATCATCAACGAGACAACATTTATGGAAAGAGATTATATTAACTGTATAAAAAGGTGGGAATACATAGAAAGGATGAAGCTACAACCAAAGCCTCAACGTCACATCCTCCATCAGACATGTCCAAGCCAAGTCTCCAAGATAGTACAAGCTTCCCAATCACCAATATGGATCCTATCAGCATAAGGGTACCACAGACCTTCCCCCCCTCCCATGGAGAGAGTGGGTGTTTATATAGGGCTAAAGAGATATGGTAGGTTGAGGATTAAGGGGAGATGGTCAAGGGATCTTCCCATAAGGTTAGGAACCGAAATGCCACCTCACCTAGAGCGTAGGTGTAGGCCTCCACATCACTCATCTTCGAGAATGGGCTCGAAGATACTCTTTTATCCAAATAACTCGCATTGTTGCAGGTTGCATTAGGACAACCTATGATGTCACATGTTGCACAAGGGAAGACTACAACGGCCTTGAAAAGTAGGTTAGTTAAGCCCTCCAGTCATGGGAAACTTCAAGGATGTGTTTTTAGTCAAAAATGGGTTTAGGTATAATAGCAAAGAGTCTACACAATGGTCAAGATGGAAACATTATCACAACGGTCATGATGATGACACTTGGTCATAATGACGATACTTGGAATGGTCATGGTGACAACACTAGGTCAAGATGACGACACTTGCAACACTTGTGACACTTGCACAAGGGTGACAACATTTTGGTGTAACAAAATACCCCCCAAAGCATGAAGCTGATGGAATCAGACAAGTGAAATGCTTTGTAGTAAGAAAAATGTCATGGACTTGGTGGTTGGAAGGAGTTGCTGCAGAAATGACTTGAGATCCACAAGTCTCATACAACACAAAACATGGCTGCCAACCAATACATTGCAAATACATGATAGTAAAGACTGACTGAACACAATCATGGCTACTGGACACAATAATAGATCCATGATGAGATGATAACACAACCACGACCAATACAAAAGTGGATCCATGTAATATGACTCAATACAAACTCCATCGCAACCTGGGTAAAACATGACTCCCCAGGGTCTTCAAGATGAACCCACAATGATACGAATCTATCCATGTGATTACAAATGTCTTGACGTCGAACATGGTAGAAACCACTTCATTACTGGCCATTGATGTAAACCATTAACAAGTGTGAGGGAGATCACCATTGATATCAATAATTCCCAAGGTATCATAGTACATATCATCAAGCATGAATAAATGATTTGAAGTGGAACACAAGATGAAATCTTTCAATCAAGAGTCAATTATGTAAACGGATGAGGAAAGCAAGGTAACCTGCCATTGAGGCATGCAAGGCCAAGGTACTTGGTTGGTTTCTAGATTCAATCCTCAAATGATGAGTTGATGTTGACAAGGATGAATCTGTCGAAGGAGGGCCATGATGAATCCCCCATCAATCGACAAGAAACACGACAAAATATGTGTAGAGTAGATCGGATGGTACAGTAATGTGCAAGACTGACTCAAGGTAGACCGACATGATTGAAGGTATACTGACTGCAGATGATGAGTAATGAACATCTCTTGAACATGGGCATGGAATGTCTTGGCAGTAATTACATGATGAGAATGATACCAACCCCTAATGCAACTGATGGTGGAAGCATTCTTTGGCTGATCCAAAGGAGCGACATGACTCATGGAATTGACAAGACTCGAGGAAAACAGATTATCCAAATACTGAATGCAAATGCAAACGAGTGCCATGTTCAAGAGTGACTATGTACTGCCATAATTAAGATGTAACAGAAAATCTTCCCTTTTTCCCCATCATGATTGATGAGTGCCTCATGTGTTTTTGACGAGCTTCATGAGGGTAACCAGATGCTTGGTATAGCTCATCTCATAGATGAGTCCAATCCCAAACGTTTTATGAACCTAGGAAAGGAGAGGTTTGCCCCATAATGGGCCCTTCAATGTTTGAAATTTTAACGAGTCCAAAGAAGGAAAACTCGGCGTCATTTCATGTTTAGAGAGTCTGAAAAGAACTAAAGGAGGCTCCAAAAGGTCTGTTTTCGTAAAGTTAGCCTCATCGCCCGAAAAAAGGTAAAACAAAAAGGGAGAGGACTCTTTCAGCCATTGTTGGTTGGAGTATTCCTTTTTTGTAAATAGTGCTTCCTGGTCCGAAAAAGGGGTAAAGTATCACCCGAAAGACGATCATTCAAATGCTTTTACAAGCGTGAAAGCATCAAGTTTGCTTGGCAATCTTTTCCTATTTAGGGAGTCTGAAAAGAGCTTAAAAAGGACTCCATGAACAACTTTGTCATGGTTGATGACCGAGTACGACAAAGGAAAAAGTAATCTCGGCATAGTTCCTTTTCCATAAATAGTCTAGCGAGGCCGAATAAAGTGATAAACCTATACTCGTTAGACACACCTTTTTACTCAAATTTTTAACGAGCATGATAATGGTATCAAAAGCACTCGGAATATTTTTCATATTTGAACCAGAGCATGAAAAAGTAAAAAGTAAGTTCAAACCACTTTTCATGTTTCAACCAGAGCACGAAAAAGGTGAAAAGTAAGCTCAAACACTATCTTATTATTTTTAACGAGCTCGAAGATGGGTTGGAAGAATGCTCATGATGTCTACTTCATTTTTTAAAGAGCTTGTAACAGAAAATGAACTATGATCAGGATAATTTTCATGGTTTAATAAGCTCAAAACCTAAAAAAGTAAAGTATGCTCGAAAATGTTCCCAATGGTGAACTTTTTTCCAAAGAGTTTGGTGTGTGCCCCCAGCATGATTGCTGGAAATAAGTGACTTAGCTCCATCGTGGTGTGGAGAGGTGATCGACTGGACTTCAACGTAACTTTCAGAGGTTGAAGACATGCCCCCAAGCTTCATTTCATTTGCCTAAGCTAGCCCTGGGCGGATGAAAAGAAGGTTCAGGTACTAAGTCAACGAGAAGATTCGACTCAAAGGAAAAGATACGTTTCATTTTTTAATGAGCTTGACACGAGAATAGAAATCTGCTCAAACTACTGGTTTCATTTTTTAATTAGCTCGAAGCCAAAGGTAAACTCTGCTCATGGTTAAGCCCCATTGATGGGTTCCTTCCCAGCATGATTCCCAGAGGTTACTAAATGCCCCCAGCATGATTGCTAGTGGCTTAACATGGTAGTGTTCCCTCAACATGATTTTTGATGGTACGACATGTGGCATGCACCCCAAGCTTCATTTCGTCTAAAAATACTGCTTGCTAACCCAACTACCAACCTAGATACTAATATGAAAATGTTCACCAAGGGGGTGAAAACGAGAAACAGATGAAAAGAAGGTTCAAGTTCTAACTCTAGCGAGAAACTCGAATCGATGGGAGGGAGATCTATTTCATTTTTACACAAGCTTGAAATAGACAATAACTATGCTTGAGGGGGGCCATCTTATTTTTTAATGAGCTTGAAATGGAATAAAACTATGCTCGAGTGGATGGTTTTATTTTTATGCAAGATTGATACCAAAGGTAAACTATGCTAGGGTGGTTGGTTTCATTTTTTAATGAGCTTGAAACATAACATAAACCGTGCTCGTAGGAACCTATTTCATTTTTTAACGAGATTGACATAGAAAGGGAACTATGCTCATAGGAAATGGTTTCATTTTTATCCAAGCTTGAAATCAAAGAGAAACTTTGCTTGAAAGTTGGTTTCATTTTTTAACAAGCTTGAAACAAAACATAAACTATGCTCATACCCCCTATCCTCAGGGGGAAGAACCACTAAAACATGCGGAACGTTTTGGGAAGTCTGATGACTAGGAGTCATATGATGAGTGGGTGTCATGAAGGAAAGCTGATCAATGGTCACAATATTCCCATGATGAGGAAAATACATCACTCGAAAGAGTGTGGACACGACGGCTTTCATAGCATAAACATAATCATGTCCAAGGAGTAGATTGAAATCTAAAGGACCTTGGACAACCATAAAATCAACATAAACAGTTTTACCCCCAAAGTGATAGGTAACTAAGGAAGGATTCCTAAAGGTCCAGTAGGCCTTCTATTAAAATCTAAAATTTGGTCAGTTACTGGCACAAGCTGAGGAGAACCTATAGCTTTCCAAGCAGTTGAGGATAGAATACTAACAGAAGCTCCTTCATCAACTATTGTACGAAATATTTCTTTATAGGAAACTCCTACAGATATTTGAAAAGGAATACTCGAAGGAAGACGAGATTCTGTTAGACCATTCCAATCAAAGGAAATGACCTCAGTACATGGGGGGCATCCTGTAAAAATGGACAGGGTTTCCCCTTGCCTAGGACATTGTGAAATGACTAGCAAAACATCAGCGGTTTCCAAATCACTCTCATTTAGAATATAAGAATGTAATGTCCCACTCCTACCATACCAGTATGATAGAGAGGACGTGGTGCTCAATCTGGGAAATTAGCCCCAAATCCATTAATTAAACTTATTGATACAAAGACATGTATATGTGCATGCTATAGAAACACAATGGAAAGTAAATAAATCCTGTTGATATCTAACTTGCGTTCAAGATTTATGTGACAGCCATTAAATAAAGACCTTTGTAGAATTATACAAGATCATATGGAAATGCATAAACTTTTAAAAACACAGCGGAAGTAAATTCATTAGCACATCCATCATTCATTCCAATATTCATCAAATGATAATTGCAAATTACACAAGAGAATACTTATCTCAATAAGGTAGTCCCAAGCAACTGGCTATGCAACTACAACATTCCACCCAACCATAGGCCAGTTGTGCTTATCAACCTCTTGATACAACTGCCACCCCCGAGCTGGGCATGATTACTATAAGGAACCGGGGAACAGCAGACTCTCACATAGCCAAGCATACACCAAAATGAGCCAAGCCAATCTGCAATTGAGTTTATCAGGCTGCTAGGAAATGGGAAGGAAGAGTTGCTAAGCTAGTGAGCTCAACCACAGAGCTATGGGTACCCCTCCCAGATCTATTCAGCTTGGCACTCACAATGCCTACACACCCAACACAAGGAAGTATTCTCTTCACTGCCACACAGTCCCTCAAGACATACCTTCCTTTCTAGTGCTCTCAGGGTGTGCATAGAAAAGTAGCCAGCCCTCTTGATCTTCTTGAGAGGTTACTCCCTACACTAGGTTTATCAAGCCAATTCTGTCCACTACCATTCCAATTTCTTGCTTACAGGTTCAAATCAAACAAGGATGCACATAGCAGCAAAAATACACTTGTTGAGCATGAGAAAACGTTTCCAACAGTGGGATGCATGAGATGGGGTTTCCTGAGATTCAGAAAAATGTGGGGAGACTCAAAACGAATTGGAAACTAGGAAAATTCAACTGGGAGAGCAAAACCCATTCTAGAAAAATGCCCCAGGGGAAAAAAAATCTCTCCCTCAGTCCCAATTCGCGTCCCTCCTTCCCCAGCTGTTGCACAATACCAAAAATGAGTTCCTGGGCATGGAAAAACGCAGGGTTATGGTGAAAAACGTGAGGATAAATTCCAGTGAGCTCAGTCTGCGTGAGAGGAAGAACGTAATGGATGAAGAATTGCCTTAGGAAGCATTTCGTGGGGGTTTTCTTGCCCAGCAAGCCAAAAATATGATTTCCAGGTTGATGGCTTCCCATGCACGAAAATATGACTGCCATACTTCCCCAATCCCAAGACATTAACTGCCCCAACCAGTCTTTGGAAGAATTAAATGATTGGGTGCATGAGACAAAAATGGATAGTTAAGAGTTTCATGGGTTTTCTTATTGACACATGGGCTGACCCTAGTGGCTCAAGGGTTTGGTTATTTCCCCTCCCTATTCCTTGTAGAATCATGCCCCATCGTTTTGTTGCATTGCATAGCTAGTTGTGGGTTTTCCATTAAAATTCGTATTTACATGATGTCTTATTTATATTGTGCCCATCTCGCACAAGAACCATAGGCATCTATTTTTAATTGTCGATACAAAATGCTAAGTCAATGGTGGGGCCTTGGCCTTGAGCTCCTCACCATGATCAAATTACAGTATTTACATCATCTACGATTTAATAAAAAAGGGCGGTCAAAATGGGGACATTACATTCCCCTCCGCTTACATTAGCACTGTCCTCAGTGCTCATCAAAATTGAACAAAAATGGATATGCCACCCTCATGGCATCCTCCAGCTCCCATGTAGCCTCATCGGGACCATAGTGCTTCCATTGCACCTTTACTTGTCCGATGGCTTGGTTCCGGAGCAATGTTACCTTCTTGTCTAGGATGCACAATGGATCAGTTTGGAATTCTCCCTCGGGTTCCACCTGGATCACATCCCAATTAATCACATGGTTAGGATCATGTACATATTTCTTAAGCAAAGAGACGTGAAAAACATTATGAGCTTTAGTGATAGCAGGCATTGCAAGTCTATATGCAACTGGTCCTATTCTTTCAAGCACTTCAAATGGCCCACAATATCTAGGTGATAGCTTGGCACAACTCCCAAGCTTCAAGGAACTCTTCTTTGATCTCACTCTAAGATACACATGATCCCCAACATTGAATTCCTTATTCACTCTATGTTTATCTGCATAGCTTTTCTGTCTATCCTGGGCTACTTTTAAATTCTGTCTGATCTTGGCAACTTCTTGCTCCATTTCCTTAAGCAATTTTGGCCCAAGTACAATTCTGTTCACTGGATTGTCCCAAGTCATTGTTGTCCTACACCTTCTGCCATGCAAAGCCTCATAAGGACTCATTCCCAACGATGCTTGTTGCCCATTGTTATATGCAAATTCTACCAAGTGTAGATAATCCTCCCACTTAGATGGTTTGTCCATTACATACATGCGGAGCATGTCTTCAAGCACCCGATTCACTCTTTCGGTTTGACCATCTGTTTGAGGATGGTATGCGGTACTAAAGCTTAGCTGTGTACCCAAATATGCAAAGATACCTTTCCAAAAATTGGAAGTGAACCTGGTATCCCTGTCAGAAATTATTACCTTAGGCAACCCATGTAATCTGAAAATTTCCTTCATGAAAATATTAGCAATGGCATCGGCTTTATGTGTGGATTTAACCGGTATGAAATGTGCTTCCTTTGTTAACTTGTCCACCACAACCATGATGGAATCATGTTGTCTCTTAGTCATTGGCAATCCTGTAATAAAATCCATGGATATTACTTCCCATTTCCATTCTAGAATTGGCACTGGAAGCAATAAACCTGTTGGATGTTGGTGTTCACTCTTCACCTGTTGACATTCCATGCACTTGGAAATGTATTCAGTGACATCCTTCTTCATGCCTGGCCAGAAATAATATTTTCTTGCTGTAGCAATCGTCTTCTGATATACTGGGTGACCAGAGTATGGAGCTTTATGGATCTCATCCATAACCATTCTCCTTAAATCTGCTGCATTTGGGACGTAGACTCTATTCTTGTAAGTAAGAAGTCCGCCTTCTTCCAAATAATAGCCATCATACTTCTTTTCAAGGTTTTGCTACTGCAATTTTCCCTTTATCTGCTCATACACTTCATCCTCAACCATATGGTTAACAATCTGTTGCCTCAAATCTGGTTGGCAATTACTAAGCGCTGCCACATGCATTTCATGCACCTTCCTGCTGAGTGCATCAGCCACCTTGTTTTCTTTCCCTTTTATGTGTTTGATTTTGAAATCAAATTCACACAAAAATTCCAACCATCTAGCTTGCCTGGAATTTAAAGTTGGCTGATCAAACAAGTATTTCAGACCACAATGGTCTGTCCTTAACTCAAATTTTCTTCCCATTAAGTAATGCCTCCACATCTTTAAGGAAGGCACTATGGCTGCAAGTTCTATATCATGAGTAGCATAGTTCTTCTCATGCTCCTTCAAATTTCTTGACTCATAGCATATCACATGGTTGTCTTGCATAAGGACTCCTCCAAGTCCTTGATTGCATGCATCGGTACACACCACAAAGTCTTTTTCTAGGTCTGCAATTTTCAAAATTGGTGCACTTGTAAGAAGATTCTTCAACCGTTGAAAACTTTCCTCACATCTTGGTGACCATTCAAACTGTATCCCCTTCTTCTGCAAAGAAGTGATTGGGTTTGCAACCTTGGAGAATCCCTCCATAAACCTCCTATAGTAACCAGCAAGGCCCATAAAAGATCTCACATCAGTCACATTCCTTGGAGTTGGCCAATTCATAATGGTTTCAATCTTCTCAGGGTCTATAGATATCCCTTCGTCGGAGATGATGTGACCCAAATAATGAATTCTATATTTATAAAAGTCACATTTACTCAACTTTGCATACAGCTTATGCTCCCTTATTAATTGCATTGTCATTCTCAAATGTTCTTCATGTTTTTCTTCATTCTTAGAATAGATGAGAATGTCGTGTAGGAATACAAGAACAAACTTGTCCAAATATTTGTTAAAAGCATTATTCATGAGACACATGAATGTAGCCAGTGCATTTGTAAGACCGAATGGTACCACTACAAACTCATAGTGTCCATACGTTGTTCTAAAGGCTTTCTTATGAATATCTTCTTCTTTCATTCTTACCTGATGGTAACCAGACCTCAAGTCAATCTTTGAAAATACCTTTGCTCCTCTCATTTGGTCAAAAAGGTCATCAATTCGGGGCAATGGGTATTTGTTCTTCACAGTGACTTTGTTCAACTGCCTGTAGTCAATACATAACCTGAGTGTTCCATCTTTCTTTTTCACAAATAGAACAGGTGCTCCCCACGGGGACACTTGGCCTAATATATTTCTTTTCCAGCAATTCTTGTAATTGCATTTTCAATTCTAGCAATTCCAGTGTACTCATCCTGTAGGGTGTCTTAGACACTGGTGCTGCCCCTGGAACAAGTTCAATTGTAAAGTCAATGTCTCTCTTTGGAGGAAGTCCTGGAATCTCATCAGGAAAAACATCCCTGAATTCTTGCAATACTTAATAGTCCTCCAATCTAAGAGTTTCATTCTCTGCTGCCTCTATAATGTGAGCTGCATACAATTGACATCCCTTCCTACAGAACGTCTTCAGTTGCATGGTTGAAACCTGTCTAACGGAAGTCATCTTTGGAATTCCTTTTACAAACCTCGGGTTTCCTTCTTTGTCCATGCATTCAAACGTCTTGTTGTAGCAGTCAAGTTTAACCTGTGTGCTTCTAACCAATCCATTCCAATCAGAATATCATAGGAACCCAGTGGCAAAATATTCAGATCTGCATAAGTGAATAGCCCATCCATCTCTAATGGACATTTCTCTACTATTTCACTAAATTTTCTCTTGGTTCCAGTGGCTAGTTGAACTAACCATGATTTACTATGCTTTAATTTCTTGAAAGCACAAACCTCAACAATTCTAGGAGTGACATAACTGTGAGTAGATCTAGGATCAATCAAAATAGAAACAGATTGCTTAGCAATCTTACCTTCAACTTCAACCACAGTTGACTGACGATCTGCTTGGTGGTCGTCTAGTGCTCCATAGATTCTAGGGATTGCTCTCGCCACTTGACCCACAGTTCCAGCTCCTTGGATGTTGTGAACTTGATTTGCATTCCCATTCCGATGTGGACATTTCCTAAGCATGTGGTCTCCTCCACAACCCCAACATTGAAGTGGTTCTCTTGGCTCCTCTGAATCTCTTGGCTTATCTCCCATCATCCTAGTTGGCTTAGTCACAACCTGTGATGGTTGCCTTGGTTGATTCCGGAATTGAGGAGGCTTGAACCCCTTCTTCCTTTGATCAAACTTTTCATTTTTCCTATCCTTCCATGCCTTATGGAATTCCAGTTTGCTTTTGTTCTGATCAAAGCAATACTTGGCCTTTCTTATGGCCTCCTCTAGTGTTCGAGGTTCATCGAACTCAATTCTGTCTATATATGACTGGGGCAATCCACTTAGGAAATGCTGAATTTTGACCTTATCATCTCGAATATACTTGACATACCTCAGCAGCTCCAAGAACTTGTTTGCATATTCTTCCATGGTCGATTGTCCCAATCTCAGCTCATGGAACTCTTTGATCTTATCATCATAGTACCTATCAGAGAGGTACTTCTGCTTGAAGTATTTCTTGAACTGCTTCCACACGATCTTCCTTTCATTGATCTTCTTCACTGGCCTGGTGTGTTCCCACCATATAGATGCTCTCCCATTCAAGTTGAAGATGGCTACCCTTGCCTTCATATTTCCCGAGTAGTCTTGGACTTGGAAATACTTTCTCATCCCAAGAAGCCAAGCTTCAGCTTCTTGATTGGACTTTATCTCTCCATCAAATGTAGGAGGTTTCGCCTTCTTAAATTCCCCATGTGAATTGTTCTTGTAGTGCTTCTTCCTCTTACTCATGCGAGATGAAGAGCTTGAACCCTCCATGGATTATTCAGAGTCAGATGATTCATCAAAAGAGGTTTCTGGAGTATATGTTCTGTCTGTAGAAACTCTTCTTGGGCTACTAGCCCTCCTGCGGGAATTCCTTCTAGAGCTACTCCCACCCCTTTCCAGATTTGATATCTGATGCCCAGAGTTTATTTGCCTTTGGATGTCTCTCAAACTCTGTAGCATGGCTGCATTCAACTGATTTTGTTCTTCCTGAGCTTTAATCATCCTTTCATTATATTCCCTACAGCTTTGCAACTCCACCCTGAGGCTTCTCATGGTGGCTGCAATACCTGGAGGAGTCTCTTGATTTCTTCTCCCATTAGATTCTGTTTCAGCATTTTCAACATGTATGTTCTCCCCCATGGCATTTGTCTCAGGCTCATAGGGATCTTGTGCATCATCCATGATGTTGATTTTCTTGGCCCAACCAAGATTCAAAACTCCCTGACTGTATTATCTAGAGTGCTACCCTGCTGTAACTGTGACTCTGTGAAATGTGTTCATCAACACAATTGTTAGCTGCATTACATTCTTAGGAATTCATAACTTACTTCATGCACGTGGAAAAATGCCATACTGACAATTCGTCAAATCACAAACAACGACATATGAGGGGGGAAAAGAAAGGGGGTCAAGGGGGCTTACCCCCTTGTGGCTTCCGCCACTGCAGGGCGGGTCAAGGGCAGCGCCCTCATTTTTTTTTTTGTAGGAATCTCTCCGCAGCTTCGGGCGACTCGCCGATCGTTTCCGCAATTGCGGAGCAATTCGGCGAATGCTTTCGTAGTTGCGGAGCAATTCACCTAACGCTTCCACGGTTTCGGGGCGGTCTGGTGAACGCTTCCGCAACGGGAAGTTTCACGGAACTCTTCCGCAATTGTGGGAAGGTTCGCAAAACTCTTCCTCAATGGGAAGTTTCACCGAACTCTTCCACAATTGTGGGAAGGTTCATGGAACTCTTCCGCAATTGCGAGAAGGTTCATGAAACTCTTCCGCAACGGGAAGTTTCGCCGAACTCTTTCGCAATTGTGGGAAGGTTCGTGGAACTCTTCCGCAATTGCGAGAAGGTTTGTGGAACTATTCCACAATTGCGGGAAGGTTCGCGAAACTCTTCCGCAACGGGAAGTTTCACCGAACTCTTCCGCAATTGCGGGAAGGTTCGCGGAATTCTTCCGCAATTGCGGGAAGGTTTGCGAAACTCTTCCACAATAGGAAGTTTCCCCGAACTCTTCCACAATTGCAGGAAGGTTCGCGGAATTATTTCCGCAGTTTCGGGATGACCTCCCAAAACTGACTTCAAAAATTTCCTAAAACTCTTAAGAAATTTTTTGAAATCTTCCCTTCTTCAGTGATGATTGGATTTGGCCCATAGATGTCCAATGCTGTAACCAGCAGCTCTGATACCAAACTGTAATGTCCCACTCCTACCATACCAGTATGATAGAGAGGACGTGGTGCTCAATCTGGGCAATTAGCTCCATATCCATTAATTAAACTTATTGATACAAAGACATGTATATGTGCATGCCATAGAAACACAACGGAAAGTAAATAAATCCTGTTGATATCTAACATGTGTTCAAGATTTCCGTGATAGCCATTAAATAAAGACCTTTGCAAAATTATACAAGATCATATGGAAATGCATAAACTTTTAAAAACACAGTGGAAGTAAATTCATTAGCACATCCATCATTCATTCCAATATTCATCAAATGATAATTGCAAATTACACAAG
This sequence comes from Larix kaempferi, assembly GCA_027924585.1. Taxonomy (NCBI): domain Eukaryota; kingdom Viridiplantae; phylum Streptophyta; class Pinopsida; order Pinales; family Pinaceae; genus Larix; species Larix kaempferi. Next base: position 16,564,684 of record BSBM01000073.1, read on the forward strand.
AGAATACTTATCTCAATAAGGTAGTCCCAAGCAACTGGCTATGCAACTGCAACGTTCCACCCAACCATAGGCCAGTTGTGCTTATCAACCTCTTGATACAACTGCCACCCCCGAGCTGGGAATGATTACTACAAGGAACCAGGGAATAGCAGACTCACACATAGCCAAGCATACACCAAGATGCGCCAAGCCAATATGCAATTGGGTTTATCAATCTGCTAGGAAATGGGAAGGAAGAATTGCTAAGCTAGTGAGCTCAACCACAGAGCTATGGGTACCCCTCCCAGATCTATTTAGCTTGGCACTCACAATGCCTACACACCCAACACAAGGAAGTATTCTCTTCACTGCCACACAGTCCCTCAAGCCATACCTTCCTTTCTAGTGCTCTCAGGGTGTGCATAGAAAAGTAGCCAACCCTCTTGATCTTCTTGAGAGGTTACTCCCTACACTAGGTTTATCAAGCCAATTATGTCCACTACCATTCCAATTTCTTGCTTATAGGTTCAAATCAAACAAGGATGCACATAGCAGCAAAACTACACTTGCTGAGCATGAGAAAACGTTTCCAACAGTGGGATGCATGAGATGGGGTTTCCTGAGCTTCAGAAAAATGTGGGAAGACTCAAAACGAATTGGAAACTAGGAAAATTCGACTGAAAGAGCAAAACCCATTCTAGAAAAATGCCCCAGGGGCAAAAACGACCTCTCCCTCAGTCCCAATTCGCGTCCCTCCTTCCCCAGCTGTTGCACAATACCAAAAATGAGTTCCTGGGCATGGAAAAACGCAGGGTTATGGTGAAAAACGTGAGGATAAATTCCAGTGAGCTCAGTGTGCGTGAGAGGAAGAACGTAATGGATGAAGAATTTCCTTAGGCAACATTTCGTGGGGGTTTTCTTGCCCAACAAGCCTAAAATACGATTTCCAAGTTGATGGCTTGCCCATGCACGAAAATCTGACTACCATACTTCCCCAATCCCAAGACATTAACTGCCCCAACCAATCTTTGGAAGAATTAAATGATTGGGTGCATGAGACAAAAATGGATAGTTAAGAGTTTCATGGGTTTTCTTATTGACACATGGGCTGACCCTAGTGGCTCAAGGGTTTGGTTATTTTCCCTCCTTATTCCTTGTAGAATCATGCCCCATCGTTTTGTTGCATTGCATAGCTAGTTGTGGGTTTTCCATTAAAATTCGTATTTACACGATGTCTTATTTACATTGTGCCCATCTTGCACAAGAACCATAGGCATCTATTTTTAATTGCCGATACAAAATGCTAAGTCAATGTTGGGGCCTTGGCCTTGAGCTCCTCACCATGATCAAATTACAATATTTACATCATCTATGATTTAATAAAAAAGGCCGGTCAAAATGGGGACATTACAAAGAATGAGACGAAGATTGTGTCATGGTGACTACTTCAGTATGGACTTTCTCCAATGAAAGAGCGGGATGGAGTGGAGATGACAGTGACTCAACCACTTCACTCTCAGAAGGAAGAGTGGGATCAATTACAGATGAAACTGAATTGATCACTTGATCAACCAGCGGGGGGTCGAGGGGAAACTTACTATCACTTGTTGGAAGCACCTATTGAGAACTAGTAATATCTTCCAACCACCATGAAGCTTCATCCATGCTTGGACAAAGGTAAGTACGATGCATTCCCTTGCATATCCAGCAAGGGTCTACAGCTCTACCCTTCCGACCCTTCACCAAAGGGTCATTAGTCGAGGGAGTGTCATCAACATGATGGTCAGAGGTTGACGATACAAGCGGTTTGGGGTTTTTAGACCACACTTCTGACACACGAAAAATACCGGGACAATTCTTGAGAAGGTGATCACCATTGCAAAGTTTGCAAGGGAACTTTGGATTACGAGGTGTTTTCATAGAATGAGTGCCATCAGAGGCAAATGGTTGACATGTGGTCTCTTTCTTAACCTTCTTCTTCTTAATCTTCTCTTTCTTCTTCTTCACATCCACCTTTTTGCTAACATCAGAGCTTTCAGTAGGAGAAGAAGAAGAGATGGAAGCCGATCCAACTTTCGATGAAGAAGGAGAAGGGTCATCATGAGATCGATGCTCATGTGGTGACAGACCTAGGTTCGATGTAATTGGTGCACTTGGTGTAACTAGATTGGAGAATAACCATACTGGTAATCCTATCGTCAATCCAGGAAGACTCAACGTAGCCATAAAGAGAGGACCAACAGTTCCATAAGGGGGAATAACAAATGGCACACCCTAGAAAGGGGCCTCTTGGTTGGTAGTCCCAGAAGATTCTTCCATATCTAAGCTTCCTAAGAGTCTCTAAAGTACGGCACAAATCAAACACTAGTCAAGTCTAAAAGCAACAAGTAAACTGTGTGAATAGGAGTGGATTCAAAGTCTAGAACCTCACGGGATTATCAAGGCATCGCAAACCGCTATATACTGCAGGGTCCAACAATATGACGCGACAAGGAGGATTGAGACCGTGCCCTTTCCTACATACCCGATTACCTAGATAGTACGTGTGCGCTAATCTCCCCGAGTGCTATTCTCGGTGTATTGCTTTTCCAAGACAGCCAAATGGTTAACTCGGTTGGTTTCATGAATCCTAATGGTGTCTCCCGATATACTCAAGGTACGTGGGAGCTCAAATCCCTAGTGGTGCTGTCTAATGCACAGTCATTGGCATGAGACCTTCTGATATACATGTCGAGTACGTGATGCACGCTTCGATATACGCCAAGTATGGATTATGGTACTTGGTGGGTACGTGAAGGAGCTCGATATACCGATGTACGTGGAAGACTACAATACACCTACACTACAGTGCTGGCAAATAACGACAGCTTCCATGCTTAACGACGCCGGAACACGTCTCTAACTTACACGCAGTTACTAAATGATTTTAACCTAAGCTAGCATTAATTTTATCTTGTACGGTTAGGTGGATGCATGAGGTGAGTACATAAATGTAAACATAATGCAATCCTCAACTATATGATAATGCACATTTTCCTTTCCTTTTCAATGAAAACTACTTAAGGTAGGGAGAGATTTTTCTTTCTTTCAAACCAAAAGTACTTAAGTAGTAGCAAAAAGAAAAATTCCTTCCTAGAGTGCAATAATTCTAACTTTATGCAATAATCAGCTAAAAAGCGCAAAGAAAATGAAAGATGCAACTAATCTTAACAATGTATAAGACAAAATAATGAAGCACTTTCAATTTTCAAATGAATGTATCAAAAATGGAACTTGATAACTAAAAGCTTTTCACATCTATATACAGAAAGTGAGAGAATATCTACAACACTTCTAATCATTTAGAAATTCCCCCCAAAAAATGGCAAGCACCCAAACAACTCAAAGACATTTAAGAAAGGCTCAAAATCTGCCAAATGCAATAATTATAACTCATTTCGTATCTTTTTACACTTGAAAAAGACACTTCTAAGCTACGGAAAGAAGGATTCCACTAACGTTTCCAATCAAATGCAATACAAAGGAAAGCACTTAATGATCTTATCTAACTCAAATGCACACAAAACTGAAACAAGCCTTTTCTTCTCCCTATGAGTGTGAGACCAAGAATTTCAAATGATCAAATTAAAGCAGGAAGAATACTTATATTTTCTAATTTCATGAATATAACAAAAGAGTGACAAAATCAAGCTTTTCTCTGAACTAAAGTGGAGACAAAGAATCAAACTTCCCAAAAAATGATTGAATAGCTTAGCATGTAAGGGAAACAAGATACATAACCTAGGAAAGAGAGGCTCAAAAAGACATGGACATCCCACACTCTTCAAGTCTTTAAAACAAGCCAATCACGCCAAACCAAAAAAATGATCTCAAAACCTTGAGATGGGTCAAAACAACTGAAGAATGCATGATTCATGCACCCCCCCCCGGCCATGAGGGAAATTTTTTTTTCAAAAATAGAACCCATTTTGCTTAAAAATGCAAGCAAAACACTAGTTTTTACTCAAGGGGCCAAACATGAATCCAAAACTCAAAAGACCCAAAAACCAATACAAACAAGCCAAACAAAACACTGTTGGACAAAAGGGACTCTGCCTGGAAGGTACAGTGTAGAGGAATCTGTACAAAAACCAAAACTCAAATCAGAAATGGAGAAAAGGTGCCTGTACGGCAAAAAATGGCATATTGGCACACTCTGTGCTTATGCACAGTGCGACGTCACAGTTCACTAGTGTGGGAAGTGCGATGCCGTCGCAGTATACCAATGGAAGGGCCGCATTGACAGACTAACAAGCAAAGAACAGAGATAAAAAACAATACAATGTCACTCTGGGTACATTGACCAGGTGTGACAGGTGAGATCTAAATCCAAAAATGAACCAATTCTCCAGATAATGAGCATAAAAAGGTCTGCCAATGAGAAGTTCAAACTCAAAGGAAGGAAATTAGACTCTTCAAAGCGAAGATCTGATGGTGAAAGCGCTTAAGAAGCAAATGGCCAAAGAGATGGCTTGGAAAAGCAATCAACTGAAACTGACATTCAGACTGAAAACAACAATGTTATTCCCCAGTATGGTCGCCAGATTTGTTAACGGACAATCCACTCGAGCGAGCGCAAGCCGGATCTACCTAGTTCATGTGAATCTAGAACAAATAGTACATAATACAAAACTAATTTCCTAGATCTAGTTATAGATCGAGTACTTAGATATCATACCTTTCAGATCGCAAATCCTTTTCCTTGTTGTTGCTCCAAGTCTCGCAGTCGTCAGATCTCCAGCTGCAAGATCTGTCAAGACAATATGGAAACAATACAAGATATCTAAACAATTACTGATCTAAACTAACAGTTGAGGAAGAAAGTTCTAAACATCATCAACGAGACAACATTTATGGAAAGAGATTATATTAACTGTATAAAAAGGTGGGAATACATAGAAAGGATGAAGCTACAACCAAAGCCTCAACGTCGCATCCTCCATCGAACATGTCCAATCCAAGTCTCCAAGATGGTACAAGCTTCCGAATCACCAATATGGATCCTATCAGCATAAGTCTACCATCTGCCTTCCCCCCTCCCATGGAGAGAGTGGGTGTTTATATAGGGCTAAAGAGATAGGGTAGGTTGAGGATTAAGGGGAGATGGTCAAGGGATCTTCGCATAAGGTTACGAACTAAAATGACACCTCACCTAGAGCCTAGGGATAGGCCTCCACATCACTCATCTTTGAGAATGGGCTCGAAGATACTCTTTTATCCAAATAACTGACATCGTCGCAGGTTGCATTAGGACAACCTGCGACATCGCATGTTGCATAAGGGTAGACTGCGATGGCATTGAAAAGTAGGTCAGTTAAGCCCTCTAGTCATGGGAAACTTCAGGGATGTGTTTTTAGTCTAAAATGGGTTTAGGTAAAATAGCAAAGAGTTTACACAATGGTCAAGATGACGCCATTATCACAACGGTCATGATGACGACACTTGGTCATAATGATGATACTTGCAATGGTCATGGTGACAACACTAAGTCAGGATGACGACACTTGCAACACATGCGACACTTGCACAAGGGTGACGACATTTTGGTGTAACAAACCTTCAACGCATTAGTAACTCAACCATGAGCCACAGGGTGAGACCACCCAGGCTACAAGAACGGTGTTTTACCTGGAAGGTTGGGGTGTTTACTCCCCATGCTCAACATTGATCGAGGAGATGATCCACCCTTGCTGTAGCTTTCTGTTAGGATATTTAGACACTTAGGAGTTAGTTAAGATCAACTTGTGTAATATATCCGTTCGAAAAAGTGTGTTTCTTTAGTATGCATTAGTATGCATTTGTAAATATTTAATCTGATGGTCACGATATGTTGTGATCCGACGACTCAACTTCTCTTAGATCATACCTAACCTTGATCCATGGCTTAACACCCTATTGGTCCATTATCTCTATTTAAAGAGCACGGAAGGTCATTGTTTAGCTGATCGATCATGAGAAGCTCATTTGTAACTTTCTTTCTTTGCATAATAAATTGCTCCATAGAAGCTATTTGGCCGGGGCCATGGATTGTTTCCCTCTCGAGGGTTTAAACCACGTTAAAACATCGGTATATCAATCTGTGATCTATTTATGTGAAGTGGCTACTCTAGGTGTTCAGTCTTTTGGAAGTACCTTGTGTACCCGAACATGGTATCCGAGCTTTTATGAAGAGCCGCTTCCGGTTATAATCTAGATCTTGAACTGTTGTTGCTGAAACTTGAAAGGGTTTCTGGTTCTGATATTTCTATACATTTATGGGTTGTTTGAGGTGTTCCATTGCATCTGGAGCACCGTTTCCATTGGGAAATAGTTTTTGTTTGATCAAAAATGGTTTCTGGTTGCTTCAGAAACGCGTATTTCATCAGATCGGAAGGTATAATGTTACAGTGATGCTTTTTTATTTTTATTTTTTAAAAATATCTCATATTTTATCACTTTTTATTATTAGCTTTTTTTAGTTTTGGATTGTTGCTTTCTCTTTCTGCGTATGCTCTTTTCTGTGCACCTTGTGCGATCTCGACGAATCAAAAATAGAAAGGGAAAGGGTTTTTCTCAGCTGCATATGCTCTTTGCCGTGCACCTTGAGCGATCTCGGCAAATTAGAAACAGAGAGAAAACGTAGACTTTCCGGGCAAGCTAACAAGATCTAACCCCAAACGTGTGGAAATTTTTTTTTGTTTTGGTTTGTGGTGTGATTTGAGAAAAAAAGGAAAGCATGGAAACCGAGCAAGAAGAGTAAAAAAAAAAACCCCTTCCTCCTTCCCATATTTTATATACCTTTTAATCTAGCTCACTTGGTTCAAAGTTGTTTTATTCCTTAATAGGTCTTGAGTTCAAGTCTTAGGAAGTTACTTTTAAAAGAAAAAGTACATGCAATTTCTATTTTCAAGTTACTTTATTATAAAAGTGCATCTCACTTAAATAATAAAAATAAAAATAAAAAGCGAGTCACTTAGGTTCTTTTTTATTGTTGCACTATTTAAAGTAACATCATTGTAAAACTGAAATCACTTATTTTACAAAAGTGATTCACTTAAAGCAACTTTCTTGTAAAGTGATTGTCAAAGGTACATCTTGGGAAGAAGGGGGTCCTTTTTTTTAGCTAGTCATTCTCTATCTGCCACGTCACTATTGGGGACATCTTCAACATTTTCTTTGATCAAGCATAACTTCATCATACGAATCAGTTTTCAGTTTCTTTTTTTTTAAACCGCCTATTTTTTCAAGCTCTTCCCATCCAAACTATTGGTTTCTGATTTTACAGCCATTAATTTACAAATATGACCGCCCCTTGTGATATTCTACTTACCAGTTCCAACTATTTCTCATGGAAATCTCATATGGAGGATGTTCTACGAAGTAGAGGACTTTTCATAATTACCTCAGGGAAAGAAACATAACCCACTGATGATGATAAGAAAATAAAATGGGAAAATAGATGTGACGAAGCTCGTGGATTGATTGGGATGTCAATTTCTACTGATTTGCGATTCCACATATCTGGAATTGATGAACCTGATGCTACTTGGGACAAGTTGGAATCTATGTTTGGTAAACACAATGAAATTTGAGGTCACCAACTCGAAAATGAGTTGATTTCTTTAAATCCAAGTGTTTTTTCATACATACAAGATTATCTATCTAAGTACAAAACTCTTAAACTCTTATGTGAAGAATGTAAGATTAAGAGGGAAGACAAACAATGCATTTATCATATTCTTTTCAAACATGGACCTGCATATTCTGTTTTTGTATCTACATTTTAGTCCATGAAAGAATCCTTGAATGCAGCTAGCTATCAAGAGCCTAGTCTTGAATCCTTTTGTGATTCCTTGATTAGAGAGCAAGATAAGCTCATCCATCTTGGAATAATTAACAATGCAGATATATCTGGGAAAGCCTTATTGTCCCAACAAAAAGAAAAGTCAAAGCCTCCCAAGAAACAAAATATTCGCAATAATAAGTCAAACAAGGGTCCCAAACCCTCTGAGTCAGCTCCTTCTTTAAAAAATGACAAAGGATCCAAGCCAAAAGGCAAGAAGACTGAGCGCCATTGCAACTATTGCGGGAAAGATAATCATGATGAATCTAAGTGTTTCGAAGATAGCAGCCTTGGAAGCAACAATGAAGAAGCACCACATCAACCCAAATTCGCCTTCAGAATCCATCTCTCATGGACATGCACTTTGTGCTTTTGGTTATTCTTATAATGCATCTTCTTCTTCTACTTCAAATGAATGGCTCATTGATTCTGGAGCATCTTATCATATGGCTAAGGATCAAACCATCTTTTCTACTATGCATGAATGTAACACCAAACAAATATTTGTTGGTGATGATAGATCTCTAAGTGTTGTGGGAGTTGGAACAGTTCCAGTAGATAATGGTCATTTCAGTGATGTACTATGTGTTCCAAGAATTTCCTGCAATTTGTTATCAGTCTATCAAATCACTCATTCTGGTGGATGTAAAACTGTGACGTTTACACCTCACCAAGTTGTAATTAAGGATTTTAAAGATCCTTAATAGGTCCTAGCTACCAGAATTGTTGATGATATTACCAGGTTGTACAAATTTAACAACTTTGGGTCATCACCTTTTCCTTTAGTTTTTGTTGCTCATAGTGATACCTTGAGCAAACTTTGGCATGAGCAATTTGGTCACTTAAATAATCGGTCACTACAATAACTATGTAAAGAAAATATGGTGACAGGTCTTCCGATAGTATCTTGCAGGGATGGTGTTTGTTCTAGTTGTGTACTCGAAAAACATCATCGGGACAGTTTTGATAAACGTCTTGGCACGCCTCAGTTCCCTTGGAGCTTGTGCATAGTGACTTGTGTGGTCCTCTTCCATCTACTTCATTTTCTGGTTTCAAGTATTTCTTAACTTTCATTGATGATTACTCCAGATGCACTTGGGTTTAGTTCCTAAAACTTAAGAGTGAAGTATTTAACATGTTCTTGGCCTATAAGGCCCTTGTTGAAGAACAATCTGGTCATCAAATTATTAAGTGAAAATCTGACAATGAAGGATAATATGTTAACAAAACGTTAACTACTTTCTGCACTGAACAAGGAATCCAACAACAACACACTATTCCATATACACCACAACAAAATGGTGTAGCTGAATGGAAGAACCGCACTTTAAAAGAAATGGCTAATTGTATGATCCAATCTAAGGGACTAAGTCTTCAATTTTGGGCTGAATCCATAAATTTTGCAAATTACATCGTTAATCGCACCCCCACTAAAGCTTTACAAGGTATTACACTAGAAGAAGTATGGAGTAAAATTAAGCCAGATGTAAGTCATTTCCGTGTGTTTGGTAGTGAAACATGGGCTCACATTCCGGATGAAAAATGGAAAGCATTGTAACCTAAAAGTTAAAAGTGCATATTTGTTGGATATTCTGAAGATGTAAAAGATTATAGACTTCTTCAACCACATTCTCATAATGTAATCATTAGAAGAGATGTTAAATTTTATGAAAATCTCTTGGCCTACAAGCCTAACTTGGTGATTGTGCCATCTTTGGCCTGGGAGCCTGATTCGGCGATTGTGCCACTACTACATATGGCCAAAATTGCCACTTTTTTTGTTGTAATAGCCACGATTTTTTGTCACTATTGCAATGGTATTGGGTTCATTTTTTTTGGATACAACTTCATGGATATATGGATGAAGATTCCCCGTTGTGGCAATAGCAACGTCTCTCAGTGGCCACATGTCACCTTGGCAACAATCCTCAAAGTTTTTGGAAAATTAATTTTTCCACGAAGTTTCGTCTCAATAGAGACAATTATCCTCGACACTGCATCTCTATATCCATGAAATTTTGTCTCTATATCCACGAAATTGCGTCCCTGTATCCGTGAACAATAGTGGCAGGTTCAACATCTCGGTAGAAACATTTTGATAGGTCCTTGACACTGTGTCTCTATATCCATGAACCTTCGTCCATGTATCCACGAGAAATTGTGGCAGGTTCAGCATCAGCGTGGAAACAATTCGATAGTTCCCCGACAGTGCATCTCTGTATCCACGACAGTTCGTCTCTGTATCCACAAAACTTCGTCCCTGTATCCATGAAAAATCGTAGCAGTTTCATCATGTGCGTCGACAAATTACTATAGTTCCTCGACAATGTGTCTCTGTATCCACGAAAGTTCGTCCCTGTATCCACGAAAATTCGTCGCCTGATATTGAGACGATACCTAGAGGTTTAAAAAAAAAAAACATGGATTGATATTTTGAACACATCATATAGATTATTAAGCGCAGGTATGGCTAGTGATGTACTACATGAATTTGCATGTATGATTGCAGGTATGGTGAAACCTACTCAAACTAATTTCGATTTACAGATGCATCAATATGTTTATTATGCACAACTATGTATCCCTGTATACAAATTTTCTAAAACTTGTGGAGAATGAAAGATGTATGGAAGCAGGAAAAATAACTAGTATTGCATCATTTTCCTCATCACAAGTTAAAATTGGCTCTTCCAAATACTTCACAGTAAAAAGCATTATAGAATTCACTATTTGATAATCTACTAGAAAGTGATTTGTATTGCTCTAGCTCTTTAAAGTAATGGGATATACATGGGTTTTAGAAAGGTGCAAAATTGATAGGGGGAAGACATTACCCTTGACAAGAAAATCTCAGCAACTTCTTCGTTGCAGTATATGAACTAATGTTGAATTAAATATTCAGAAAAATCCCCTTACGTACTGTAGACCTCAACCAATGTCTTAACAATAATGACATCTCCAAAAGTCCTTCATTGGAGAAACTTAAGTAGCCATAAAAGTTGAAGTGCATTACACATCAGACACACCTTAATACCTGAAACTTGTAAAGCATTTATTTGCATAACGTTTTATTCATCTGTCATGCAGCCCTCAGAGGCTGATTTTACATTCTTGATATACTGCATATATAATAAGGATCTCAAATGAGATTAACACTGTGAACAAATAAAAAAATCCATTAAAGCAAGAATAGAAAGGCGGGTGGAAATTTGTCCAAAAAAGCATATCTACAAAATGAAAAAATACCTTGTACAATGTTCCTTTATTAACTTTGTATGGTGGAGGAGACCACTTTGCCTTCCTCTCTGCAAATTCTTTTTCTGTCAAGGCCACGTCTATTCTCCGTTTACTCACATCAATAGTGATCAAACCTCCATTTTGGACCAAAGCAATTGGACCTCCAACCTAAAGTTGCAAGGACAGATGATGAAAAAAACTATTAGGACCAACCTTAATAATTCATTGGACTTGTAAGGCTTGAAAAAATGTACACAAATTTAAAGCAAGGTAACACAGATATCAGAGATCGGTGGTAAAACAAGTACACCCTATCTTAATTCAACCCCCCATATACTTGTATCATACAGTACCCAGTATGGACCCCCAAAAATAGGGTACCCTATCTTCCTTTCAATTTTGCTGGTATGGAAACGAATGTACTCCATGTGCTTGTGTGTTTGTGTATCCATTCCATTATACAAAAAATAAAAATAAAAAACAATTTACACTATAGGGTCCAAATATGGCAATCCTGAAACATACAATGAACTATTGGTAATTCAAATTTAGCATATATTCATCAGATATGGCAAAATAATCTTTAGAATGGCCTGGAGTTTTGGCATGTGTCACCTTGTAAAGGCTAAAGCACATACATGCACCATCTTATGCGTATCTGAAAATCCTATTGATGCGTATAGTTCCTTAAATCAGTCATCTCTGTGCCCAGCCAAAGAAAATACCCTCTTCAAAATCTATAGTTGAGGAATAGAAATTTCTTTCTGATAAATACTAAATATAAATACCATCAACCACTAGAATGCTTGCACGTTGCTTTATTGTCTAAAAACACACTGCAATAATACTAAATACATCAATTGGCAGAAGAATCATGAGGAATTTCATTCTATGTTTTAGCAATTTCACTTGTAGATGACTAGGACAGGAAGGCCTTTCAATAATAACTTTGAATATGATTAGGATAAAAATGTTTTATCCTTTTTCCAAGTAAAACTTGACTGGATCTCTTCCCCAGAATATCCAGAAGGAGGGCAACTCAACTACCAGCCACAATAGTGGCTGGTAACCTAGTGGAACTCAGATAGACCAGAACCACAGACCTTACAGCGACCTCCACCTTGAAACAGTCCATTTGAACCAATTGAGCCAACCCACTGGTCTGAAAAAAAAAATCTTATATAGATAGGTACATAGATAGATATGAAGTGATGTTCAAGTGCACAATTGGGTCACCAACACATGGGCATGCCTAGTACGGTACCCATACAGTACTGTGTATACATGCAACACTGCATAAACATTACAGATTGGTAAAAAAAAAACATAAAGCTCATTTGTTACAAGTTGAAAGATATTTTTTATGACAAAACACCCAAATGCATACCTATGCCTCAGGGCATACATGGCCAACAACGAATCCATGTGAACCACCTGAAAACCTTCCATATGTTAACAAAGCAACTTCCTATTCCATAAACAGACATGTTAGAAGCCAACTCATACCCAAGAATACAAGAGCATTAATTGAAACAAGCATCCACTAAGTAATCATGTGAGTATAAGACCCAACCTATGCTTGAGCCACACAAAGATAAATTCAAGAACTCAAAACTCCAATACAAGAACTCAATACCATTCACTATTGCTAAATAGACAATCAACAGTAATGGCACTCTGAATTACCTTGCCAAGACTGGCACCCATAATGGCACTAGTAGGAGTTAGCATCTTTGGCATACCAGGCCCACCCATTCGGCCCTCTCCCCTTATAACAACAACTGAACCCTGCAGTGACAAATATTTGCAACATTGAGTAACAATGAAAGAAATTCTACCAAGGTACCATGAGGAAATCTAAGTCATTAGGGTATGGACAAGTTGCCATTAAAAACATAGAAATGGCTATAACCAGCTAGGGTTTCAATAAAATGTTTTTTTCAAAGTTCAAAATTTTGGAATTTAGATATCACGTAAATGATACAAGAATCACGAGCATAGAAATAGTCAGGGAACTCAATTCTCTACATATTTAGGAGTAAGAAGAATAAAATGTGTAGTAGTGGACCAAATGCCACATTAGGGCCTGGATATTGAGCTCCCACATGGTTGTCTCCAACTCAATTGAAAATGTATCAGAAAATGTTGTGTAGTGGTGGCATAGGGGACATGTTTAATGCTCACTTTAACAAACGTATTCCTAAAGGGACCAAAAGGGATTAAGTGGGGGTCTGGAATTCAATTACTCTTCTTAATGTCATACAAAATTCTAGCCAAATCTCTATCCCAAAGAATAGGGTTTTGGTCACCTAGATAGTATGCAAGGAGTAAACTGGATTTATTAAGGGCATATTTATTCTTGATAATCTTTTAACTGTATGAACAGGACATGAATGGGAACAAGATTCTAGATAGAGGTTACTTTTAATAAAGAGTATGAAAAAAATTGAATGGGACTTGATTCTTAACATGTTGGAACACATTGGGGTTTGGCTCTTTCTATCAAAGGTTGGTAGTGTTCTTTTCCCATGGGCATCAGATATAGTTAGAAGGAATGATGTGTTGCCTGACTCTATTCAACTATAACGCTCCTTTTGGCAAGGCTTCCCTCTTTCTCCCTATATTTATGTGATTGTCATTGATGCCTTCCATCATTTGTTCGACACTGATAGAATGCAAGAGATAATCAGCTGTATATCATCACCTAGACATTATGCAAGGAGTAAAATGGATTTATTAAGGGCATATTTATTCTTGATAATATTTTAACTGCACACATGGGACATGAATGAGAATGAGATTCCAGATAGAGGGTACTTTTAATAAAGAGTATGAAAAAAATTGAATGGGACTTGATTCTTAACATGTTGGAACACATTGGGGTTTGGCTCTTTCTATCAAAGGTCAGTAGTGTTCTTTTCCCATGGGAATCAGCTATAGTTAGAAGGAATGATGTGTTGCCTGATTCTATTCAACTATAATGCTCTTTTTGGCAAGGCTTCCCTCTTTCTCCCTATATTTATGTGATTGTCACTGATGCCTTCCATTATTTGTTCGACACTGATAGAATGCAAGAGATAATCAGCATTATATCATTACCTAGAGGTAATCATCTTCTTATTGTTCGCTTTGCAGATGATTTAGCATTAACCCTTTAATTTGTTAAGTTTTAATCAAATTCACAACAAGAGCATAAACAGAATCATTGAAAGAAACACAATCACAAGATAGACACAGAGTTATCCTGGGTAACACAATCACTGAAGGCATTGATGACAACTGTATATAAAACTTCACTCGGTTTGCAATATTTGGCATCTTCTACAAGGACTCACTTGTTAAGGATGATGAGCAATTGGTGCATCTGGAGTAACCACCTTGAAGGAGGATGTTAGGCACTTAAAGGTTGGGTGCTTAGCCCTAGGAACATGCAACCACCTAACACAGTTTGAGGAATGCTTGAGTTCAGGAGCATTTACTAGAGAGTGCACCATCTTGGAGGAACAATTGATATCTATACACCTAACTTGGAAGATACAACAACTTGGGGTTGGACAAACCCTAGTGTGATAGGTGGGCACCTTGCTTTGAAGACCACATCATCTAGGGCTTTGTCTATTGACTTAGCCTAGGGTTCCTTCTTGACTTAGTCCATTTTCTATTGTTGGCCTCCCTCACCTTAGTCTATGACTCTATATAAAAAGAGGAGAGTGTTTTTGTAATAAATCACTCTTCAAGAGCATATCTTAGAGATTGATAGTTTATAGTTGGAGAATCTTGGAAAATCATGTATAACACCTATAACAAGGATTAGTGTTAGCAGTAGGATTCCTTGGCTTGTGATATGCAAGTGTTGAGTACTGTAGCTTGTGGTTTGCAAGTGTGTGAATGTCCTTCATAGCTTGCTTGATGCAACTGGAAGTTGAAATCTTGGGGTACTCTTGTAATAGCCAAGTGTGTGAATGTCTTTCACACTCTTTTCTTGCTTTCACTAATTCCTTCTACAACTCTAATGCCTTTGTTTGAAGTAGTTCTGTGGAGGCATGCACAATAGTAATCTAATAGTCTGAGCATTGCATTGATAACCAATTAAAAATCTTACAAAAAATTAAAAGCATGAAAGAAATGTGTGGCTGGATGAAATAATTTAATGAAAAATGTTCACTTACTAATGAATATACAACATGAGAAGGAAAATAGACAGAAATCCATATAAGAGAAGTAATAAATAAATAATTGAATAAGAATATACGAAACATGATGGAATAATTTATTACAATGCCATGTGACTGTACTTATAGCATTGACTAGTCACAATGGGTGATAGGTGATTTCCCTTCATTATGTCATGCCTTTAAGATACATTGTGTCACTTCACCAATTTATGGGGTGGCACAGAGTGCTATTGAGTGTTAAAATCTACATCGTATTGCTTATATTGGGATCTGTATAGCAGTCCTACACTATGGTGTCCAGTATAAAAAGGTACATGACATCCATGGAGGATGGTTTTGGGAAGAATCCATGGATTCAAGACATGACTGCAAAACATAATCAATATAATAGAAAACGCATGCCAAAATAGTTGACAAAAAATCCATATCAAAGCTATAAATTAAAGATATTTGTGATATTTCACTTACTTGAAGCTGCATCTACATCCTTCAGCATCATCTCTAACAGCTTATGCATAGCTACACAATCCTTCAACTTCCATTCTCCTACTAGTGCACCATATCTAAAACAAATACCAAAAATGAATTTTATGTATTACCTCAAGATAGGGATAACTAAATCTTATCAGTAAATTTGCATCAGTGCCCATCAAGAAACCACATAGATAGGAAGAAAACCTTGGAAGAATATTGTTCACTAAATCCTTAATGAGATTGATTGCTTCTGCATTCTTCTCAGGTGCCAAAAAGTAAAGCATATCTTCTGCAACAGCTCTATGCAACAAAGAATCTGATACCTACTTGAATTAGAACAAGTACTAAACCACAATATTATAATTCAAAACTGCATATCATAAATAGAGATATAATTGAAGATACCAACCAGTTGGGTGTTAAACCATTATTGAAAATATACTCAAAAGTGTTACTTTCAACAAAGACGGATTGTGCCTCGGAGAGGCCAGTCTTATCTAGGAACCAGCTGACCCTACAAGAGGGTGTGTACAAACCAGAGAGAGAGAGAAATGACTGGAGTTGATTAGGTCAAAGAAAGTCAATCACAGTACATAACTCAACATAAATTAAGTCACAAAAATTCTAAACTTCGACAAAGTCAAGTACTGTATAAGACCAAAACTTCAACAAGGTGGTATAAAAAGAATGAAGGAGGCTAAATGACCGCATTAACCACATGTCTTAGGGAAGGTACCACAAGTCCATAATAAATCAATCAAGGTGGGGAAGGTACAACAAGTATTTAATAACTCAATCAGTAACAGGTAATAAAATAAACATATTGATCATATAACAATAAGTGAGTTATAGTTGAAGATCACCAAGTCAACATTAAACCAAAAATTAGATCTGAAGTGTGGGTACAAATATAAACAATGGTCATAAAATAAGAAAAATATAAACAACTGTCATAACATAGGTGTGGATAGTAAAATACCCATGACCCTTAGAACCAAGGGTATGCTCCAAAAGTCGCCAAACAACCATAGGACTCTATAACAACAAAAATTCAACAAGGTGGTTTTTAAAAAGTTACTCCAAATGTCGCCAAACAACCATAGGACTCTATAAGAGCAAAAATTCAACAAGGTGGTTTTTAAAAAGTTACGAGACCAATCATAGCTCAGTCAAGGTGGGGAAGGTACAACCAGTCATATCTCTCTCAAATGTACAAACGTTCCATATAACCTGAAAGTTCATCATCACAGTATAAGGAAGGGTGGTGGGATGCCAAATAAAAATATCCATCATTTCTCTCTATGCAATCCTGATAGCATCACATAACAGTTAAGTACCTTGTACAATAAAAAATAAAAGCCACATGTTTAACCTTTAAATTTAGGAATATGGTCTACAAAAGAAAATTTTCATCACAATTACCATCCAAATTTCTGACTAGTGCCAAAGCAACAGTAAAAGATTTAATAACATAATTTTGATCTCTATCAACTTCAACACTCCTCTTTGGTCCCTGTACTGAAGTTGGTCCTTGAGATGTAAATTTAAGTACATACCTCAAATAGGTTTACATAGTCCACATACTACAACAATTAAGCACACAGATGATGAAAGAAAGGTACAGTAACATAACAATTCTACAACTGAATGATAAAACGATACTATTTCTGAATAGTGCTAAAGCAACAGTAAAACATTTTATAACATAATTTTCATCTCATTCAATAGCATGTCATAAAATAAACATATTTATCATATAACAATAAAGGACGTATAGTTGAAGATCTCATTTAACCAAAAATCAGATATGAAGTGTGGTACTATTTCTGAATAGTGCTAAAGCAACAGTACAAGATTTTACAACATAAATTTTGATCTCTATCAACTTCAGCACTCCTCTGTGGTCCCTCTTGGTCCTCGAGATGTAAAGTTAAGTATAGACCTCAAACAAGTGTACACAGTCCACATACTACAACAATTCAGCACATAGATGAAAGAAAGGTATAGTAACATAACAATTCTACAGTTGAATGATAAAACAATACTATTTCTGAACAGTGCTAAAGCAACAGTAAAATATTTTATAACATAATTTTCATCTCTTTCAGTAACTTGTAATAAATTAAACATATCAATCATATAACAATAACAGACGTATAGTTGAAGATCTCCACATCAACATCTAACCAAAAATCAGATCTGAAGTGTGGTACTATTTCTGAATAGTGCTAAAGTAACAGTACAAAATTCCTAAGAGCATCAAATAAAAGATAAGTATCTCGTAACTATACCAAATAAAAGTTATCTATGTAGCATACTAACAATGCTTCATACTAACATCGACATCCATCAAAATACAAATCATAAATTTATGTTGCATCTACATTTTTGTTGATTTATGTTTCTTTGCATGTAAAAAAATTGTGATTGGGGTATCACAATCATCCAATGGAGCAGTATTTACTACCATATCTACTATTATTGTTTGTCTTTCCATGCCCTCATTTATGCCACTTCTTGTATGTCGCTGAGCAAGGCATGGAGGCAATTCTATAGGGGTGTGAACTGCAACAACGGAAATGAGCATATATATATATGACGTAGAACTATTATTGAAATAAATATTTCATTTCTTTTATTAAAATTACAATATTTCTCTTTACTAGTCTCTGTGGATGTCACAACTCGGGTGTTAATTGGAGGTATAGTTGCTTCCTCTTGCAGTTCATGCTCCTGAGCTGCATGGTCTTTCATTGAAAGAAGAAAATTTATAAGTATGTGTCAGGAAATATATATATCTAATCACAGTAGATATTTCTATTTCCAAAGCATACATACCATAATGGACAATATGCTCCACACTATCATGGGACATGTGCACCCCAACATCAACTGGTACTTGTTGTGTACCGCTAGATTCACTGCTACGGTTTCATTGTTGCTTAAAAACAAACATAAATTTTTAGTTATGGGTGATATATAATCAGAAGTACTGAATAGAATATAATAATATACTACTATTTGGTGATATACCAGCATTTGCGTCATTGGAGAGATTGGAGTCTACCCCAAGCTTTTCCGATATTCAACCAAACTTTTAAAACCAAACTTGAAACCAAGATTGTTGGGCCCATGTTGAGACAAAGTTTTGGAAACACCCTTTTTTTGGCAAGCAAGGAAAGCTGAGCTGAGCGTAGCTCAAAAATACAATTTTGGCTGAGTATTGAGGATGCTGCGAAGTTGCGTGCAGCATCCAACTTCTGACCAGACTGCAGAGTTGCGCGCAGCATCGAAGTTTTGGGATGTAATGCAAAGACCAATACTGTGCCAAAGCAGTGCTATGGAGTTAGGAGGCCACGTGGAGCCAGCAAAGCGGTGTGCTGGACAAGTATCAAGTGTAGGTATTGGTTCGACCAATAGCAGCCATTTTTGGAAAGATATTCCAGGATGGCCGAACGATGGAAATAGGCAAATCAAGAAGGCGGCCATGCGTGGGTTGTTAAGGAAAGCGACGTTTGGCACGCTTAGAAGGTAAAACCATTAGAGAGAAACGGTTCGGCAGAAGCATCATGTAGGCACACATACGACAGGAAGGCCGATAGCGATAGAATGAGGACATGGAGAGCCACCATGATCAAGCAGACGCTACTAGGAGCCAGCAAGCCGGTTTGGAAAAATGGCACAGTTTTGGAAACCCTTAGGGTTTTGGGTTTTAGGTCTTCGACATTATACAGACATGACCTTCGGGCATGATCTATTTAAGAAGACACTTTTGTATGGGATGGGGTTGCTCTATTTTTGGATACTAGATGCTAGTTATTAGAGTAATCTTGAGATAACCTTTTTGTATTGTAAAATCTCTCTGAGCTGAGAATATTGTAAAGGCTCTACAGCTGTGTGCGCAGAGACCTAGCTGAGAGAAAGGAGAGTCTGCAGCTAAGTGCACAAACTAAGAACGGTTTCCCCATCCCTTTTTGAAAGAAATATATTACCAACTGTTCTTGTCGACGTAGCTTTCCATCCGGGGAAGTGAACCACATTAAATCCTGTGCTATGCGATGTTTTTTATGAATGAATGACTATCTGTATTTTCTGTAGAATGAATGCTTGAATGTTTCCTTGCATGCTGTAATAGGAGAACTTTGATATGCATTTACCAATAGGAGAAGTTTGGGAATGATATGCTAAGTTCCATATGAATAGATGAATGGCGAACATTGTACTTATATGTTAAGATCATGAATCAGTCATTTAAGCTTAAATACTTTCTTAAACATAGTGAAGGAACAAAGCACAGTAGTTATGTCCATCATTTTATTTCACGTTGTACAGATCCAAGTTCTTGAATGAATGCTAGAAAGATAATCAGTAAATGCCTGAATGAATGGACGAGTGATATTCATTTCAGTGCCTTAGTGTTTTCAAGATCTGCCAAGTAGAGGATAAGTGTGGGTGATTCACAGTTCCAGTAGAAGTCCCGTAGTAGTAAGAAGTCTCTTAGTGAGGCCTGTAGTGTTTCCTTCGCTGCACAGTACTGCTTGCAATGTAGATCCTGCTGCGTACCGCATCACTTTGCCCCACAGTGCACTGCTTCTGTCCTGCACTGCGCAGTTTGTTCATGTAAACAACTCATCATTTACTCTGGAAACTTGATTCCGCAGTACCCCATAAGATACACCTCGGGTGAAACCTCAACCTGCTCGTAGGTTGTTGCCGAAAGGGATGGTGTGAAGGGGTTTTGTTGGTCAAAAGAGAGAACCGCAAAGAACTTGGTTCTAATTGGAAACCTCCGGGTCAGTTTTAGCCGACAAATGGTTCCGTTTCCATGCTAGAATCCCTAATGAGTTGCAATCACGATGTGTGAAGAAGAATATCAGTTCCCCGAAGGATCTGACTATTGGCATCCTGAAAAGACAGAAATCCAAGCTTGGTGGGATAAGACCATAAGAGATTTTAACAGATAAGAAAATAGGCATCCGCATCTAAGCGACACACAGTGGTCAGATAGATATCTATTGGACGACATTAATGAGATCTTTTGGGCATCATTTCCAAACGAGCTACATGTGTGGATCTCGCGGCTTGCAGAGAAGAAAACTTGTTTCCAAGGAGGAGTACCTACAGAGTGGAATCCTGAGCTCACAGCACAGCTTAAAGCATTAGAAAGCATGTTGTCATGCGCAGTTGATTATTGGGTCGATCATATGCTAGAAGGCTTTGTAACAGAATTTGCTATAGACACACTCAAATCCTACAACCAAGCATAAGCACACATTTTCATAGGATTCCAAGGTAAGTTTATGAACAATCTCAGTCTATACATTAAGATGTTGTTAGCTAAGAAAGGTGTTTTAAGAATGCAGTAATATTCTTGAAGTTTGTCATGATAAACAGTACATATATTGATTCTGACGAAGAGACACATACTCTTAGAAGTGGTAAGAGATATAAAATTAATAAGAATCCAGGAGGCCCTGGACTCCATATCAATACTGAGATCCCATACGGTCTTGACAATGAAGTTGCACAACCATTTACTCCTGAGAACGCACCGGCTGTGGAGACTGCACCACCTTTATCTCAAAACCCACAAGCTACTCAGCCCGCCCCACAAGCTACTCAGCTTGCCCCGCAAAAGACTCAGCCTAGTCCATCTCTCTCGACAGTCCCATTTGTATATACTGTGTAGATCCCTTTACAGCAGCCGTGCACTAATATCGGCGCCTCACCACCTAGTAGCACAATAGAAAACACGGATATGAAACTGCCAATATTCAAAGGAATTGGCCTAGAAGACCCTGATCAGCATTGGTTCCTTTGCGAAGCTGTATGGAGTGTAAGACAAATCCAGGATGATGCCATGAAGCAAGCACAGCTCATCACCACTTTCAGGGATAGAGCGCTACATTGGTTTATGAAATACTCTACCATACAGCCAAGAACCCTTGCAGAAATTAAAGCGACGCTGGTGGCAGACTTCAAGAAACCTAAGTATGAGTCTCAGTGTATAACTGAGTTGAAGGAAATAAAGCAGAGACCAACTGAAACTGTCTGGGAATTTGAAAAAATATTTAAGACCTTACTAGACCAAGTAAGTTTTGTTATACCACTAGAACAGCATAAAGAATGGTTCATTGCTGCGCCGTTACCTCATATCAGATTACCATTGATGCAGCAGAAGGTTCTATCCTAGGCAGAGGCCTTGGAAATTGCAATGAAGCTAGAAGCTTCACCGATTGGTGATACTAGTTCTGGGATGTCTCAGATCCAGAACCAACTGACCACCCTGACACTTGAACTGCAAAGTATGAAAAATGGTAAAGAACAAAGATATGAACCTAGACAAGAGGTCTGGTGTACAAGTTGTAAAGGAGAAGGTCATGACCGTGAGCATTGCCCTCTATTCCGTGACTATCTTAATAGTGGCGCACCTAACCCATTAAATCAGAATCAGGGCCCATGGTGTGAAATTTGCAGAACCACGGGACATAGACCTGAAGACTATTACCTCATCCATAAATATGTGAAAACTCCTAAGAATTTATACTGCAATTTCTGTAAATCAGTTGGACATGATGAATCCAACTGCCGCGCGTATTATTTAATGAATGAAAGAAAAAGTGATATGGACTCAATGCGAGGCGCTGGCTTGTACCGTGTACAAGAAGATACCCAGCTGAAACAAGAAAATGCACAATATGACCAAGGAGGATACAGAGGTCGTGGTGGTGGATACCGCGGCAGAGGAAGAAATGTTTGTCCGGCGCAGGGAAGAGGCCGTGGCCAAGTCATTTGTTACAATTATGGCCAACCCGGGCACGTATCTAGAGATTGTGTTAACCCATGCACTACGTGCAATTATTGTAAATAATTTGAGCATTTCATTGAAGATTGCCCAGTATTAGAGGTGGAAATGCAAAAGAGAAGACGAACAGAGGCCCCGAATCCAAATTTCTAGTGGATCGCAGTAGAAAATAGATTAGTGGATCCGAGCATCAATGTGGTCATGCGCAGTGGTGCTGAGACAGGCCGCGATAGAGGAGTGGAAGCTTTAACATCAGGGGAGGCACATACGAAGAAGGATCCCCTTGAAACAGTATGGATAAGGAAAGCTCCAGGAAAAGCACCTCCTCTTAACTTACAAAAGAACAAGGAGATCTTCATTAATGCACAGGATACCTTTAGAGAACCAGCAAATAAGACATCAAGGATCCCGTTGTGCAGTGAAACACTGCATGTTGAAGACATGCCGGCTCCTTATGATAAAACAAGTACTGCAACAGATGTTCATACTTCTATTGCGCAGTTCTTGCGAAGCTGCATGAAGTTACTAAAAAGCGAGAAATCCATAGCGGAGCTCCAGAAGCTCGTCAGCCAGTATGAACCTCAAATTGGAATAGAAACTCCAGATAGCGCTGTACATCATATAAGGAGGCACAAAAGAATAGGCCAAGAGATGAGGCTTACTACGCAGATAGGAGATTTTGAAATGGATGAAGTCATCCTTGATCTGAGATCAAAAGTGAATGTCTTGACTAAGCAGACATGGCAGCAGATGGGTCGACCAAAGTTGCTCTGGTCACCTATCCAATTACGAATGGCTAATCAGGAGAAGGTCATACCTTTTGGCTGCTTAGCTAATGTAGTAGTTGACATCGACGGAGTACAAAGTCATGGAGTACAAAGTCATGCAGACTTTGAAGTTATTGAAATTGTGGATGATAGTCAACCTTTTCCAGTAATATTGGGAATTGATTGGGCTATGGATAACTTGGCTATCATAAACTTGAAGACAAAGAAGATGATTTTTGAAGGGAAGCATCTTAGATCATCGCACCATTGGATCCTAAATATGGTGACAGATATAGTGAGCCGATTCAGGAGGAATCCCAAGCTCAAGATTTAGACCAACTATACCAGCTGACTGCGAACAAGGAAGACTACATTAATCCTACTGCGGACGGTATGCTCAGCTGGCGATGTGACACTTCTTGTATCTCTGACTCAGATACAGGACTGGAGAATTGGCAAAGCCACATGCATGAAGTATCAGCAAGAAGATGTGCGCAGGTTACGAAATCACTGCGTGGATCGGAAAAGAGGTGAGTCCTATTCCCACATATGATGGTTCTGCTAATGTTTACAATTTCATAAGGGAATATACTACAACTATACCAGATGAGCATAGACTACCATCTTTAGATATAGCATTGCATGATACACCTGCCAAATGGTGGAATGCACATAAGAAAACATTGACCACTTGGGATCAATGCAGAACTAAGATGCAGATCCGGTTGGCCGAAAAGGTTACTTTACCCTTTGAAAAGTATAATGGACAGACAGACCCTAATCAGCATATTGAAGTTTGTTCAAAGGCATGGGTGGGAAGACCACTTACAGAATGGGAACATTTATTTGTACATACATTGGATGCGGGTATCCCAGAGAAATGGTACCTACACCTGGAGTTGCTCAGTGCACTCACTGATTGGAAGCTGCTCTTTGTGAACTTTCAGAAGGACTTTAGTTTTGAAGACGAGAACCCATTAATCCATGAAGCATTATAGCTAATCAAGAACTGCATATTCCAAGATGACTGTCCTCATCAAAACATAACATTACAGGAGTTTTTTGGGACAGAGTGCGTTCCTACGCACTTACAGTCAGAATGGAAGGAACATGAAGAGCACTTTATCAAGTGTTACAACTTAGCTGAAGATACCAATCATACAAACAAAGATGATGAGGAGGACTCGCATAAAATAGATATACTAGAGTCAGAAGGTACGCACGAGGTAGAAGGACCTCCGTTGGAAATCCCTGATATGACTGGACCAGTAAAAACACAAAAAGTGAACATTGGCACAGAAAAAGAGTCGAAGTTCCCATCAATAGGATATTATTGGGACGATCAGACTATTGCAGAGATCATAGATACCTTACATGAGTATTAGGAACTGTTTCCAACAAAATTTACAGAGATGAAATGAATTTTGGGAGACCTAGGGGTCATGAAAATACCTTTAAAGCCAGGTTCTAAGCCTATCAAGCAGAGGCCATACGGATTGAATCCGCACTATAAGGAAAAAGTTCGCGCAGAACTGGATAAGATGCTAGAAGCAGGAATCATTGAACCGGTCTAAGAATTTGAATGGATTAGCCCCATGGTTTTTCAAGACAAGAAAGCAAAAGGCGAGGTCAGGATTTTTGTGGATCTTAGAAAACTAAATGATGCTTCCATGCACAACCCATTTACTACTCCATTCACAGACGAAGTGCTTAATAACGTTGGAGGAAATGAGGCATATTCTTTCACTGATGGTTTCTCTGGTTACCATCAGATCAGGATTGATCCTGTGGATAGGCATAAGACAACATTTGCTACAGAATGGGGGTCATTCCAGTACACCATCATGCCTTTTGGTCTAAAGAATGCACCTGCCATATTCTCTAGAGTCGTCGTCGCAGCATTTAAAGATTTTATGCACAAGTTTCTAGAAGCATACTTTGATGATTGGACTATATTTGGTCTATTGAAAAATCATTGCGCAAATCTCCGCATGATGCTCGAAAAGTGTTGACAGCATCAAATATCCTTGAATTTGAAGAAGTGTATTTTTTGTTTGCCATATGGAATTTTACTTGGCCACATTGTCTGTAAGTAAGGATTGATGGTAGACCCTACAAAGATTGCAGTTATTGCGAACTTACCAACACCAAATTCAGTCAAGATGTTGCGCTCTACCTTAGGCCATACCGGATAATATAGGAAATTTATAAAGTGTTATGCACAGATAACCGCAACAATGGAAAATCTGTTGAAGAAAGACACACCATTCATTTGGAACGCAGAATGCGAACAGGGTTTTGATACATTAAAAGAAAAGATGGTCACTACGCCAATTTTATTCTTTCCAGATTGGACAAATCCATTCGATGTCCATGTTGATGCATCATGTATTGCCCTGGGGATCGTGTTAGCTCAGCCAAGACAGGGAGGTATTGACCACCCTATTGCATTTTCTAGCAGAAAGCATTCAACATCAGAGAAGAACTATACTACTATTGAGAGGCAAGGCCTTGAGATGGTATATGCCCTACAGAAATTTAGACACTACTTGTTGGGATCGCACTTCTTTATGTTGACTGACCATTTTGCATTGATATATTTGGTCAACAAGCCAGTGTTAGGGGGACGCATATGCGGATGGCTATTTCTGTTCCAGGAATATGACTTTGAAATTATTGTCAAGCCAGGTAGACTGAACTTGGGACCTGATCATTTGTCAAGGATCGAGTCAGGAGAGGAGCCAACGAATATTGAAGATAGTCTTCCTGATGCGCAGTTATTTAGTATACAAGTTGTCGATGATTATTACAAGGATATCACTGACTTCCTAACAATAGGGCTGGCACCCCAGGAATTCTCGGTCCAATAGAAAAAACAGTTAGTGGTGTGCGCCTCGGAATTCACTATAATTGCAGGTCAGTTATACAAACTTGGGCCAGATGAAGTCCTGCATAGGTGCGTACTCGATCATGAGAAGCCATTTATTCTAGACGACACACACTCAGGAATCGTGGGAGGTCACTATGTAGGAAGGGATACTACGCAAAAGATATTGAGCGCAGGGCTATGGTGGCCTACGCTCCATAAAGATGCTAAAGAACAATGCAGGAACTGTGATGTCTGTCAGAGGACAGGAAAACCATCATTCCGAGATGAGATGCCAATGAATCCACAGTTGACACTGCAGCCATTTGAAAAATGGGCAATAGACTTTATGGGTCCTATAAACCCACCAAGAAAAAGAACGAGTGCAATATATATTATTACTGCTATTGATTACCTCACCAGATGGGTGGAAGCAAAACCAGTTAAGGATTGCAGCGCCAGTACTGCTACGCAGTTTATTTTTGAAGAAATACTCACCATATTTGGCTGTCCGAAGATTTTGATGAGTGACCAAGGTACTCACTCTTTGAACAAGACGATTGAGGTGCTTACAGAGGAATTCCACATTCGTCATCAGCGCAATACCCCATATCATCCATAGGCGAATGGTACTATAGAGGCTTTCAATAAAATACTGGAGAATGCACTCACTAAGGTATGCTATGTAAATAGAGACGATTGGGACCTACGCGTCTCATCTGTGTTATGGGCATACAGGACCACATGCAAGAAATTGATAGGACAGACACCCTTTCGGTTGGTTTATGGGCAGGAGGCTATAATGCCTATGGAATATATTGTCCCTAGTTTGAGAATCGCTACATTCACAATGATGGTAGATTGCGAAGCTCTAGAAGAAATATTACTACACTTACTGGGCTTGGAGGAAGATCACTTCATCGCAGGCTTCCACTAGCAAGCTCAGAAGGACCGCGAGAAAGCATGGCATGATCGCCCTATAAAGAACAAATGTTTTCAGGTAGGTGATCTAGTCCTCCTGTATGATAGAAAATTCATGAAATTCCCTAGTAAATTTAAGATGCATTGGCTTGGCCCATATACTGTGATACATGTTACTAACACTAGTGCAGTCCAATTAGCCAATTTAGTTGGTGACACCTTGCCAACCTTGATAAATGGAAGCAAGCTAAAGCTATACCATGATAGCACTGCTTCATAGAACCCTGAATAACGAGCAAAGGAAGGAAGTTCTAAGTGTCAAGTACAGTTGAAAGTGGACACTAGAAATGTAAAAGTGTCTGTACATGTATGATAAAAGGAAGAAGGTATGATAAGAAGAATGATCTATGCACCACGCAGCACTGTTGAAGCTGCGTAGAAGAGGAAAAAAAAAAAAGAGAAGAAGAAAAATATATGTAGAGAGAGAGAGAGGAAGCCGCGCAGTGGGAAAATTTTGGCACTGCGAAGTAGCTGCGCAGGGTTGCAGATGGCTTGCCACGCAGTTCGGCGTAGCACTTAGACAAAAATAGCCGTTGCATGGCTTTTCAGAAAAATACCCGTTAGATGACTGTTGCAGTAACCACTTCATCATTTAAAGAGAAGATAGTCGTTCTAAGCACGCTAACGATAGAAAATATTGAAGGATCCACTCAAATTCGCCAATGGACACCACATTAAATGCTTATCTAGCCGTTGAAGGGCGTGGGAGAGGGTCTGCTACGCCTATAAATAGCACTGTTGGGAGACTCGCGGGCATTACCATGCACTTAGAATTTTCTTGTGATTAACCTCTCCAAGCTAGTAGCCATCTGTATTCTGTCTGCCTTAGCCGCTATCTCATTAATGAATGTCCGAACCTTCCTATAGAGAAGAAGAGCTGACCATTGAAGAAGCACTGAGGATCTTTCAGCACGGAGGAATTCAGCAGTTAATGAAAACTCCAGTTAAGAAGGTCACCGTAGAACAAGGTGAAGGATCCCGCATATCACCAAGAATTAATCCGATGATGCAGGAAAAAGCAAAAGATAAAGGAAAAGTCGTAACTGCACCTCGATCCAACGTCATAAAGATGGGCTCCTCGGTGCATAAATTGCCAGTCTTTCATACAGAACCCTTGAAGATGACACCCGAATATATCTCCCCACGGGCACTGAATGCCCCTGTGTTTAAATTGTCCAAGAATGTGAGATACGACATCCCGCTGTCACCTATCTCAAAGCATGTAAACACTGCTAAGAATCTACTGGGAAAGATAGCAGAATGTAAATGGGAGGATTATGACCTCTTGGGAATGAAGAAAGACGAGCCAAATGTTCCCAAATACCTAGATTTTCAACCAGACTAGTATATGTGCTGAAAAAAGGATACCAAGTGAATTCTCAACCTGGTTGCCGAAAGCTGGCTAGCACCTGTCGTTCAGTCGGGGCTACTGAACTTGCCGAGATTGCCACATTTTGACCGCTCTCTAGAACTTAATATCGTGGTTCACATACTCATGGCGCGAATCCACCAAGGTTATATGTGGTTGGACAGGAACATTGATATTAACATCGATTTGATCCACCGCATTACTGGGTTAAGAAAGCGCAGTAAGGATCCTAGGCAATTCTTCCAGGGGAAGAGCAAAGATAAAGAGGTTGTTGAGAAGATGAAGAAAACCCACCCGGTGGTGAAGGGAAAAAGAGGTTTCCCAATGGAAGATATAGAGGATAGAGCAACAAGATTTGTAACACAATTGCTCGGAGGCAAGATACTCAAAAATGTTAGGCCTTTGGAGGTGCCTGTAGGTGCAATACTTCTAAGTGCCGCGGCGGCTGAAGGAACCAACTTTAATTGGTGTCAGTTTCTGTTGAATGAGTTCCTTGAAGAACTCAACAACACGCAGGTGAATGGCTTCCAGTTCCATTTCACCTGGCTCATTGTCCTGATTGCTTTTTGTGGATGGAAGGAGCCGCGAGATTATGTGGGCATCATTATGGACACCAATGAACCTAGAGGGTTTAATTTCGTCAACCTTTGGGCGAACACAAATGCAGAACGCCAGCATGCGACAGCAGAAGTCTTTTACCAGTACTATATTCAGCTGCACGATGCAATCATGAAGACAGCCCGCATTACAAAGCAGGTCACAATGAAGTAGATCTGCGTCATCGACTCTGAGGCGGATATGAAATGTATCTTCATATCACCGAAAGCACAAATGAAGAAACCAGAGTGGTTCCCAGGGAACTACGTCATGTATGAGTAGGATGTTGAAGACCTCATGAAAGATTGGCCACCAGAGTTCTGCGTAGAGGTTATGGACGTGGAGACAAACTCAGCAGAAGATGAGCCAATCCCGCTCTCATGCCCAATAATTGAAGAAATAGGGAAGAGAAAAGAACCTGAGACTTCGCAAAATCCAAAGTCGAGGAAGAAGGTGAAGGCCACAAAGATTCAATCGAAGGCAGTCCTCAATGATGATGACTACGAGATGATAGCCGAAACAGTCTCAGAGCAGATGAAGGAGCTCATGGTAGATAAAGATAAAAAGGATAAGGTCATCCAGGACGACCTTCAGAAGACACGGCTCGCAATGCAAGGCCTGATGAAGAAAATGGACAATGTCCAGAAAATCCTTACTTTGCCCCGGTAAGTAGGGGCTGAAGGGAGGTCGGTAGAGAACTTGTATCAAGGAAGCCAATAGCTAGCAATAACACTGTTGTCGAAAACTAGAATTGTCCATGTGGACCCATTGGCTGTTGCGTTGCCAATGGTAGAACAAGTTGTCTTCGACACAAAGGGAGTCGAGAGGGTAGAGCTCGACTTAGCCAAACTCCCATTACCAGGATTGCACTTCATCCACATGCAGATCGTTGAGGAGATGCATGAACGGACGGTTGAATCAATGAAGTCACAAGCAGAACTCATCGCAGCAAATAGGCAAATTCAGCCGCACGCAGAAATAGAGCTGTGGAACGAACTAGACCACCGACAAAATTTGGAGACTACCATATCCAATGTGGCAAAGGATATTGAAGGCATAGAAATCTAGGATGATCCTATAGACACAGTTCTAAGGATCGGAGATAAGGTGAGATCCTTGCAGTTGGAGATGTAGGATAAAGAGATTTATTATGAGGTCGATATTGCCACATTGAAGGATAAGCTGAATAAGCAGGCGCCATTAACTGAACACCAAGTCAGAGAGCAAGCAGTAAGTGCCGCATCGAAAAGAATTACAAGTGAGATGGCTAAGTGCCAATCTCTCCTGGATAAGGTTTCACGGGAAATCATGACCCTTGAAGGGGATCAAGGGTTGCTGCAGGTCAAAACAACGGTACAAGAAAAACAGACCGTGCTGGACAAGCTGAACGTAGAGGTTAAAGCTCTGCCATCCAGAGAGAGGCTACCGAGATACAAGGAGATATCCGGCTTAAAGAAAGAAGTATAGGAATTACAACAAAATGAGACTGAGATGGATAATCAGTTGTAGCAGCTCTTGGAGAATGCCATGGCGGTATCGCAGCAGATTGAAGACAAGTTAGCAGAACTGCGCGATAACCAGGAGCAAGTACAGGACCAGATTGGACAAGAAATAACTCCAACACTACTTGAGATAGTTAAACAGGTTGAGCAGGATACAAGACAAGCAGTGGTGCAGTTGTGTGGTACATATGATGAGTTCGCGGCCAAGTTCATTCCACCGTTCGCGGCGCAGAGTGAGACAGCTTAAACAATCAGTGGCTCAAGGACGAGCCACATGTAAGTGTTAGGGGCATGTTGTGCCCAGGTTGAGACAAAGTTTTGGAAGCACCTTTTTTTGAGGCAAGCAGGGAAAGCTGAGCTGAGCGCAACTCAGAAATACAATTTTGGCTGAGTATTGAGGATGCTGCAAAGTTGCACGCAACATCCAACTTTTGACCAGACTACGGAGTTGCATGCAGCATCGAAGTTTGGGATGTAATGCGAAGACTAGTACTGTGCAGAAGTAGTGCTGCGGAGTTAGGAGGCCACGTGGAGCTAGCAAAGTGGTGTGCTGGACAAGTATCAAGTGTAGGTATTGGTTCAACCGGCAGCAGCCATTTTTGGAAAGATATTCCAGGATGGCCGAACGGCAGAAATAGGCAAATCAGGAAGGCAGTCACGCGTGGGTTATTAAGGAAAGCGACATTTGGCACGCTTAAAACGTAAAACCGTTAGAGAGAAACGGTTCAGTAGAAGCAGCCTGTAGGCACGCATGTGACAGGAAGGCCGATAGCGATAGAATGAGGACATGGAGAGCCACCATGATCAAGCAGACGCTACCAGGAGCCAGCAAGCCAGTTTGGAAAACCGGCGCAGTTTTGGAAACCCTTAGGGTTTTGGGTTTTGGGTTTTAGGTCTTCGACATTGTACAGACATGACCTTCGGGCATGATCTATTTAAGAAGACACTTTTGTATGGGATGGGGTTACTCTATTTTTAGATACTAGATGCTAGTTATTAGAGTAATATTGAGATAACCTTTTTGTATTGTAAAATCTCTCTTAGCTGAGAATATTGTAAAGGCTCTACAGCTGTGTGCGCAGAGACCTAGCCGAGAGAAAGGAGAGTCTACAGCTGAGTGCACAGACTAAGAACGGTTGCCCCATTCCTTTTTGAAAGAAATATATTACCAACCATTCTTGTGGACACAGCTTTCCATCTGGGAAAGTGAACTACATTAAATCCTGTGTTATGCGATGTTGTTTATGAATGAATGACTGTCTGTATTTTCTGTAGAATGAATGCTTGAATGTTTCCTTACATGCTGTAATAGGAGAACTTTGATATGCATTTACCAATAGGAGAAGTTTGGGAATGATATGCTAAGTTCCATATGAACAGATGAATGGAGAACATTATACTTATATGTTAAGATCATGAATCAATCATTTAAGCTTAAATACTTTCTTAAACACAATGAAGGAACATAGCACAGTAGTTATGTCCATCATTTCAATTCATGTTGTACAGATCCAAGTTCTTGAATGAATGCTAGAAAGATAACCAGTAAATGCCTGAATGAATGGACGAGTGATATTCATTTCAGTGCCTTAGTATTTTCAAGATCTACCAAGTAGAGGATAAGTGTGGGTGATTCGCAGTTCCAATAGAAGGCCCACAACAGCAAGAAGTCTCTTAGTGAGGCCCGCAGTGTTGCCTTCACTACACAGTACTACTCGCAGCGTAGATCCTGCTGCGTACTGCATCACTTTTCCCCGTATTGCACTCCTTCTGTCTTGCGATGCGCAGCTTGTTCATGTAAACAACTCATTATTTACTGTGGAAACCTGATTCCGTAGTACCCCATAAGATACACCTCGGGTGAGACCTCAACTTGCTCAAAGGTTGTTGCCGAAAGGGCCGGTGCGAAGGGGTTTTGTTGGTCAAAAGAGAGAACCGCAAAGAACCTGGGTCTAATTGGAAACCTCTGGGTCAGTTTTAGCCAACAAAGATTTAGGTCTTCCTCGGTGGCAACATCTTGAAACGTATTTCCCTGCAATGCATGATAACACATTTCAAAATTTCCAGTATCAAAATCCGATATTTGTTCGGTATTGTTAAATAAATATTCCCAACAATTAATCATTTAATACTTACAATTCTTGCTCTTAGTTTTCTATAGCCACCCTGGCCCAGTCTATGTTGCCCGTGCTTTTCCATTCTAGCCTTGGTTTCTTTGGAGGTTTTAGTTAGCCTATATATGAAAATTTTGAAAACCTTAGATATCACAAATCTCACTTAAAACAAAAAAGAAAAACATAATTGAGCTTATTTCAGTTAAAAGATGATATATGTCGTACCTTGCTTTACTAGGCCATGGTTGTTTTCCTTGTCTTTTAAGCAAGTTCTCCTTTGCATCATCTATGAGTTCCTTCCACTCTTTCTACGGAACCATGGGAGGGCGCTCATGCTTGAGGTCAACTTGCAATCTTTCCCTATATTTGGCCCTAGTATATTTCAAATTCTCACCGTCTAACCTTGCAACAACCTTCTTGTTCAAAGTATTGCCAAACAAGTTCACCATGTGGTCCATCAATTAATCTCTCTTATTGCTATCTTGGCTATTCCACTGTGTGCGAATTGTGGGGCCAAACAGCTCCAAGGTTTTGTCATTCAAATGCCTGTAGAATACATTGTCACCTGCAAATTAAATATGTAATCCATTACTTTAAAATAATTTCAATGTATGACTATTTAAATTTCATGATTAAAATGAATAATTTAATTAATAAATACCCTCAATCTTTTGGATCTTGATAGGAACACAAGATTCATCCACCAGAAAGGTGAGATCGAGTGATCCGATGCTTTTAACTCGTGCTACTCCAGGAAAACAATCCTGGTTGTCTACAGTACGTTCATCTCCAGAGTCATGTGGAGTGATACGCTCCATCTCATCATGTTGAGGCATAGCATCAGACTCTGACATGGCATCATGCTCTCTCTCATCAATATCATCATCAATGGAGTCGAGGCCATCCGCAGGAGTGCCAAAAAGCCTCATTGGTACATTGCTTCTTTTTCGCTTCATTGTACCATCACTGCTACCTATACCTATCGGGGTAGGTTTTGTAGTCACGGGTTTTAAAAACTCCTAAAAACAATAAACTTTACTTTATCATATCACTTGGAAAAATAAAAAACATAATATCAGATATGAAATCACAACATAGCTTAAAAAAATTGTGAAGATGCCACTTACCCCATAAGAGTGTATTCGATCTTGCAGCTCTAGAATCCTTGCCCTGGCCTCCTATGTCAAGGGCCTTTTGCGAGCAAAGGCAAGCATTTGTATGTTTTCCTTTTTCACGGCTATTCTAAAAGTGTGCAGTGGGTGAGTGGAATAGAAAATTTCCTCCTCAAACCCCTCATCACCCAGATCGTGTGCACGTGACTAAATTCATCAAACAATAAATTAAATTAAGCAATATAATTTTAACATCATTCAAATATTGATATTGTAATGAAGATTAAGTCACTATTATGCACTAACACTTACCTGGAGCAGTGTTATGGCCAGTGAGTGTCCATGATGAACCGTCATCGTGGAAGCAGCAGGTGCCTTTCCATGATCCTAAATGAACCAATAATCCATCATAATGTCATAAAAATCAACCAGTAGTCCATCATAAGCTCAGGAAAATGTGATTGTCAATAGTAGACATTGAATGTTAACATACTAAATCAAAAAATTTAGTTATTTTACTAAACAATTACCTGATGAGCCACGGAGTCTAACCTTCCATGCTCACCCTCGACCATGGAAGCAGCAGGTGCCTTTCCAATGGCGCCACACCGACACAATCAATCAATAAATAAATGTTTACCTCATACTAAATAATTGTAACATAAAGAAAAATGAGATATTGCATTAATATTAATTTTTACCTCAGAAGTGGAAGATACATGTTCTGCTCCATGGCCATGAGCAGACTCCTGCCACAGTTTAATAAGCATGCTTTCATATGGAAATATTAACAATAAGCATTGAAAAAATGAATGCTAACAGCGAAAATAGTTAATTGCATTCTACGTAATAGCTTGAATTCCATACTTCTGTTTGAGGATGGCATGGTCCTTTTGCCTTCCTCCACCAAGCATTGGCTTTTGATTGCTCCATGAGTGTTTTCACAACGCTAGGAGAGCACTGCATGGGGATGTGATAGGATTGTGGTCTCCTAGTCCTGTTATTATTTTTTGAGTTACATTTGGAGAGCTTAGATTGGATGTATGCTTGCCTTGAGATCAATGCTAAGGAGGTATACTTCTTAATGTGGTATTTTGCACAAGTGGCATATTTGGCATCTTCTACAAGGACTCACTTGATGCAACTGCAAGTTGAAGATCTTGGGGTTTGACAGTTGGTATGATGATGGCTTATTTGGAAGATCCAATGGTTGGCTTGTAGAGCTTGATGGTATCCTTGCTTGGCCTTTGTATTGGTTGGCTAGGGTTTCTAGCGACTGTGGATTGTTTCATGCATAGAAATCTTAGATAACGATTTAGGTAAACAACCCATTCACTCATATTTGAAGACTATTGCAGACTCACAAAAAATCAGTATCTTAGGCCTGAATTCATAGGGTAGTTAAAAGCATGCATTTATTCTTCCATTTGATGAAAAACAACACATGGATCTGCCCACCTTTCAACAGGGGTTTGTTGCAATGTTAGGTCTAGTGAATATTTTTGTCCTAAAGATGACATTGATGTGTTTGTAGCAACATGGCATCTGATTTTGAATGCACCACTAGTAGATCCTTCATCATATTACAACATTACAAGGTATATTAAGATCTAAGATGGTGATTTTGCTACCTAAAATAATGTTGACCTGTAGCATGATCTGTGCATTTGGTTAATAATATGATGGTAGTTGGAGGATAATATTGACAGTGAGCTCAGCATGATAAAGTTTCATCTCTTCAACAGAAAAAAGTCAACATTTAATCCATCATTATCATGTGTAGTATGGAAGTCAGATGAAAGGTTTTCAGACTAGCCTATTGGGTCCGCTCTAAAGTTGAAATCAATGGTTGAATCCCTCTTTCCATGGTTATAATTGTCATTATTATTTTTCTTTGTGTGCAGTGGTTGAATCCCTCTTTCATTATTATAGGCCCTAAGGAACATTTGAAAGATCCAAACATTAGGGGAAATTGTATTTTGGAAGGTCCCATCTATGATATGGACAGTGGCATTTTTCTCTCTTACCATGTTCTACATGTTGAGACATGTCAAATAATTTTCCATTCTTTAGGTGGGGAGGAGCAATACAACGTTCAATAAAAGCAATTTGGCATTAACACCTTACTAACCCAACTCAATGTCATCTTCTATGACTCAAGCCTTTGAATTTGGTAATCCTTTCCATGCATTTGGTTCATATCCATGACATCATGATCCTTCTAGCTCAAGACCTTTTCAACTAGCCTAAGAAAATCCAAGTTTTGATTTAGCAAAAGAGTATCTACCTGAGGAGGATCTTGCCCATAAAAAGAGGTCTTCGATGGAAAGATGATAGGGAAAAAAACTAATAAGTTTTCAAGGGCTAGTGCAAAGTCTAGGGAGAAGAGTGAACATCGCCAAAATAAATCTAAGAAATGTGTTAAACTTAATCCTAAGAAGATGAAAAATATTCTATAAGAGGATGTTTCAATGACCCAGATTATGTCATTTCAATATTGTCGTCAAAGTATTGTGACTTTGTTCTCCATCCATGGAAGAGAGCTACTAGAAGATAATTCAAATATTCATTATTGAGGGATGAAATTACTCTAATTATTTTCAAGTTGCTGCTTGATTGTTTATTGGAAAACCTTAGCAACTAAAATGGCATGTGTCTGAGAGTATTTGAACACTGTCAAGTGAAGTACTTCCTACTCGAGAGAGAGGGAGAAAATGCTCTCTATTTCCATACACCCGTCTGTAAATGGAGGCTCTCTCTCTACATTATGATGAGTGTACACAATAATTTTTTTGCCAAATCTAATTTGACTATCCATTAATTTGTCTACACCAGAGGAGCTTCAAATTTTTCCTTGAATGTTGTCTTCAGTTCTATTATAATTGTAAACCTTCTCACCTCTGAAAAATAGCTTTTGTTAATTCTAAAAACTTATGTACCTCTTAAAATTGGCTCTTGTTAATTCTAAAAACTTATGTACCTCTAAAAATTAGCTCTCATTAATTCTAAAAACTTCTGTATATTGAAGGAACATTTAAACTCATCCTCTATCAAGTAAACTGAATCCATATTCTGACTGATCTAGTCAATGCTAAGACCTAAAATGAATGAGAATTTAATTAACTCCTCTAGGCATTAAGATATTACTAAAATTCTTTGTTAAAAGTTTTTCATGGTATAATGAAGCCTCTGAATAAAGTTGTTTAGTTTTTTTAGTCCGTGTAGTTTTCCTTTCTCTCTGTGATTGCTTTTAAAACCTCCTACCTATAAACAAAACCAAATTGGAATATAAATGATGGATGGCACTGGGGTCATATTTGAATATTTATGGTGATTGCTTTTAAATCCTCTGCCTATAAACAAACCCAAATTGGGATATAAATGATGGATGGCTTGGAAGGTCCATATTGAATATTTGAATAGTAGAGTGCACATATTTGAATCACTAA
This sequence comes from Larix kaempferi, assembly GCA_027924585.1. NCBI lineage: Eukaryota > Viridiplantae > Streptophyta > Pinopsida > Pinales > Pinaceae > Larix > Larix kaempferi. Next base: position 16,601,972 of record BSBM01000073.1, read on the forward strand.
AACAAAGCAATAGACCTCACAACCAGTTGCAACTGTTGAATACAACAACGATTTTTCATAGGAGAGGCATAGCTATGAGAGATTTTTCATAGGAGAGACATCAAAATTTGTGAAACAATGATTGGCGAGAAACCATGATAGAAAAACAGATTGGAGCGAAAATAAATATTTTTGGAAATCTCTCAATGGAGGTGAGAACACAGTAGACATCGAATGAAGTTTCTAGGTGTTGTAGAGCTCATAGTATTTTGCATCAACTGAAAAAAACAAAAATCCATCAACATATTGCATTGATGAGCCAAGTTGAAATTACTCAATGGCCCACACCCTTTGCAGAAGCAAATGAAAAGCTATAGTCATTTAATAGCTAACTCTTATGATAAGGATGGGTTTTATATTAACATGGATGACAAGAACTTTGGACTTGAATAAATACCAGGTAGTGTACAAAATAAGTTTATCTTTCAGTTTTGAATACTCTGTTTCCCACCCTATGAACCCGATTACAAATGAAGACACCATTTTTTACAATTATAACGCTCTCCAAGAAATTTCATAACCAGGCTATACAGACACAATAACGAAATATTGAATCCCAACAAGTTTGTCTTCAAACTTTCTACATTAACTACAAGGAAACAGGTTTTATACACCAAGTATGTCTAAAAGGACACTGAGCATAAACATATAGAGCAACAAATCACTTGGTTTTTGTATTCGAAGTCTTGTAGATCACTAACTAGGTGACATATGTTATCACAACATATCAAGAACAATGACAAAGTTAGGAAATAATACTGGTGAGTGATGCTCATCCAGGACAAAAATTCACTTTGATTTATGACAACAGATTGCTGCTAAAGTTTGTCATTTCTTTAACATGTACTATGAAGCATAAAATTCCAGAGCTTATCAAAAGCTTAATTGGCATTGGCATCAACTCCAGGTTTTGAGATATTGTACAGATTTGAATTCCATCACATGAAGCATTAATCTGCATCATACCTCTTAAAAGCACTTAGATGCTAAATTACAATTGTTATGCTCTTTCCCCTAAATCACATTCAAGAGAAACCAAAATTTGTGTTTGGATGAGACCCAAAACTTGAAGAGAGCAGGAATACTACATAACCAAAATGTGGCAATGGAGTATCTAGACAAATGGTGGGTTGATTTTTCCCTATTGTCTATTCCAAGTTTGGTAAAGTTCAAATCAGACCAATTCAAAATATTCTAAATCACAAATCTGAGATGAGAAAATTTTAAATGGAAGTTTAACGTTCGGTTTTGTTGTCTAAAGGCAGATGGAGGGTCCATACTGAATATTAAGTTTGAGGTTGGTTTTGTGTGAATAATTGGTGAAGGAAATAGTGTCCTATTGTAGACCCAAATTTGTTGTAGGCTTTGAAATCTAGAAACGATAGTAGTTGAATTTTCTTGCTTTCATCCATTCTTCTCGAATTGTAGTCAGTTGGGGTTTCTATGTGTAAGTTCGAGGTTCAAACCATCAATAACGAATATCCAAGCATTGTTGATAGGAAATCGAAATCATTAGGTGCTGAGCCAATTTAGTCATCGTGATCAGACTCTGAAGGTGAATCTACTAGAAACAGTGTGTTTCCCTCTATCTCAGACACAGAAAAAACAAAAAACAAAAAACCAGAAACCTCGTTGAACTTACTTATGTTTGAAACCAATGCATTTCTATCTGACATGCCAAAGGAAATTAACCATGCTCCACGTTTCACTTATGGTCGGCACCATGTTGACACATCTACGTGGTTTCATTTAATTAAGTGGCAATGTATGGCATAGCCATATATTCTTGGTGGCTGGAATGTAAAGAATCTGGAGCTGTTTGTGATGGCCCTCCATGCTAAGAGCCTGTGGCGTGCATTATTCAATAACTCTATGTGGGGTTGTATCATTCGGGAAAAATACCTTAAACATGCTACGGTGGCGTCCTAGTTTCGGATTAACAGGCATCCTGTAAATGGTACTTCAAATATATGGCGCGGGCTTATGGGATCTTTTTCTGTTGTGGCAAAATGGCTATCATGGATTCCTGGAAATGGTAGAGATATCAGACTTGGAATGGATCCTGTTATGGGGGAATCTCCCTCGTATTCTTTCACTCCAGAGCTGCTTGCACACCTTCGTGCTCGGGGGCTCTTTAACCTGTCACATGCTGTTTCTTTCAACAATGGGGGTTGGATCAATGCTCGTCAACTTGGCATTCATGGGGCGATGGGATTGGAATGGACAGAATACACGAAGCACCTCTGTCAAGCAAACATCCAGTTATGCGACTCCCCGGACAGGTTAGTGTGGTCATGGGATGTGGCCCGTGGAGTGGTCACTTCAAAACTTGCTTATGATTCAATGTTTGCTGAATGTAAACCGATGGTGGAATGGTGGCACCCTATGATCTGGAAGCTTGCCCTTCCTCCGAGGATCAGATGTTTTGTTTGGTTGGCAATGGGCAACTATATTCTTACCTGGGATAACCTCTGTCGTCGTGGCTTCTCTGGTTCTGGCTGGTGTTCTTTATGTTGTTCGCACCTGGAATCGATTGATCATCTCTTCTCCTCGTGCCCATATATTAATGAGCTCTGGACGCTTATTATCAACTCTGTTGGTATATCTGTGGCTTGGCACTCGTCTACTTTAAAGAATAGCTTTGGCCGGTGGCTCCACGACTCCCGCTCAATTGGATGGTTGGAACTCCCATGTTATATGATGTGGGAGTTATGGAAGGCTTGTAACAGCTACATTTTTTATGGTATTGCTATAAATCTGCATTGGTTATGCAGTCGTATCATTGCTTTATTCTTGGAGAAGCATACCGTTTCAGTCCATGCGGGTGGCAGGATTGTTCCACGTTCTGGTTACCGTAATACTCCTCTGGTATTGATGTATCCATGCGGGTTCTTCGACGGGGCTGCGGTGGGTGGGGGTGGTAATTGTGGGGCGGGTGTGGTGCTTCATCTAAACTGTAACGTTTCCTATAGAACCCATTTAAATTTGGGGGGTGGATCAAATACTCGCAGTGAATTATGTGCCCTCTGGTTACTTTTTCACTTTGCTCGGTGCTTACAGGTCTCCTCACTTGTTGTTATGGGTGATTCTTCATCCATAATATCATGGGCTTCAGGTTCTTCCTCACTTAATGTCTTGATCCTCGCTAATTGGATGGCTGCTGTTTGGAAATTCATCAATGACTTTCAGCATATTCACTTTGCCCATGTTTACCGCGAGTTAAATCGGGAGGCAGACATCCTCTCTAAGATGGCATTGGGCTCACCGACTGGAATTATCTTGTGGGAGGAATGGCATGAGGATCTTCTTTTCTCTCGGGGATTGGTTGATCTGCTTTGGACCTAACTCATTTGGTCCGGACTTGTGGCTTGTTTTGTTTTTTCTCTCATGTTTATATTCGGCTATATATGTGCAGGTACATAGTGTTCTTCCTCCAACTACTTGTTGGATTTTTGACTAGGTTGACTTATGCGACTCTATACTTTATGTTATTTGACACTTGCGTCCAGGCCATTGGCTGTTTTGGACATTTTTGGACTTATTATTTATGTATTTATGACATGGCGATTTGTTACTATGCCATTTGGGGACTGTTTGGTTATTGGTTATGCAGCTGTTGGGATACTGATGTGGCATCCTTTCTAGTTATGATTGGGATTTGGGTGGGATCCTGGATTCTGTGATGTTATCATAGGGCTTAGCATGTGCCCGTTTATGTTTTTCATTCATGCCTTCATGGTATGATGACCTGATGTATGTTTTCCTATTTACTATTTCGCGGTATTAATAGTAAGATATATTTTTATGTGAAAAAAAAGTTCTAAAATATAAAAAGAGCATAGGAAATTAATGTTAATGTTTTCGAGGCATTATTTCACTTTCTTGCCTTTAATATTAATTTTTGTCTACAATATCTATGTTTTCAAATTCCTAAACATTAGAAATTACATATTTAAATTTGCCCAACCAACAAAATTTACATGGGTGGAGATAAAACTATAATATATTCTCGATCGAGAAACTTGGCCAAATAAGAATAACTAAACCTTCATGGGTGGAGATAAAACTTTCATATATTCCCGATCTAGAAACTTTGTTAATATATGTTTTGGTTTGAGTGCAAGGTAATGAAAAAAACGTCTAACCATGCGATAAATGAATTACATTATTTTATATAAGTTTTAATTTTATAATTTTTTTATTTAATTTAACTTATTTTCTATTTTTATTTAATTTTGTTTGTTTTTAATTTTATTTTTATTTAATTTTGTTTGTTTTTAATTTTATTTTTATTTAATTTTGTTTGTTTTTAATTTTATTTTTATTTAATTTTGTTTAATTTTGTTTTTGTTTTTATTTTTAATTTTATTTAATTTTGTTTGTTTTTAATTTTAATTTTATTTAATTTTGTTTGTTTTTAATTTTATTTATATTTAATATTTAATTTAATTTTTATTTAATTTTGTTAGATATTGTTTTTATTTTTATTTTTATTTAATTTTTAATTTTAATTTTATTTAATTTTGTTTAATTTTGTTTTTATTTAATTTTGTTTAATTTTGTTTTTATTTTTATTTTTCGTCCCTATATCAACGAAAGTTTGTGGAACTTTTAAAAACATGGATATTGCCACGATTTTTTCACCTTGACAAAAAAAAATTAAAAAAATATTTTTTTAACCCACGAATGTTGAAAACGTGGAAAATTTTCATGGAACAATCTGCCCATATGTAGTAGTGTGCCTTCTTCTTCTTCCAACTTCCTTAATAGGTTTCCAACACCAGTTTCTGATGATGATAGTGAGGATGAAAATCCACCTCCGCCTGCTCATGTTCCTCCAGTTGCACCAACCCAAGTGCTTCCTCGATGGGTCCATTCAACATGTGAAGCAGCTGGTGATCTTGCCGGTGATCCTAGAGATCAACGTCGAACACGTTCTCAGTTTCAGTGAGCCTCTTCTCTTTTGGCTCAAGTTTACGAGAATCATGATCCAAAAACTTTTGTAGAAGCTTCAGGAAATCCAGATTGGGATGCAGCTATGGATGAAGAATATCGTTCCTTAATAGCGAACGATACTTGCGATCTTGTACCTCTTCCAAAAGGAAGAAAACTTGTCAGATGTAAATGGGTCTATAGAACTAAGTATGCATTAGATGGAAGTGTTGAAAGACTTAAGGCAAGGTTAGTTGCCAAAGGTTTTTCTCAAGTTGAAGGGATTGACTACAATGAAACCTTTGCTCCTGTCGCAAAAATGAACTCCATCCACCTTGTTCTTTCCCTTGTAGCCTTACATAAGTGGGAAGTCCATCAAATGGATGTCAAGTCTTCCTTCTTACATGGTGATTTATAGGAGGAAATTTATATGGAACAACCTCCTGGATATGTTCAGAATAACTCTAGCCTTGTTTGTTGCCTTAAGAAATCCTTATATGGCCTTAAGCAAGCTCCTAGAGCTTGGTATGCCAAAATGGATAGCTTTCTCCTTGACACCAGTTTTTCTAGATGCCATTTTGACCTCATTGTCTATACCAAGAAAGTAGGAAACCATCTCATCATACTTGTTCTATATGTTTATGACCTTATTCTTACTGGTAGTGACCCTAAGCTTATAACCCATGTGAAATCCAGTCTCAAGCAAAATTTTGAAATGTCAGACTTAGGACATTTGCATTATTTTCTTGGTCTCCAAGTCCTGCAAACCAAAGAAGCAATCTTTCTTTCTCAGTCTAAGTATGCTTGTGACCTTCTTCGTCGCTTTCACATGGAAGATTGTACACCAGCCCCTTCTCCCTTCCAGTTTGGAGTCAAACTTTCTGCCACTTGTACTTCACCTGAAGTAGATGCCACCTTGTATCGTCAGCTTGTTGGTAGTTTCTTATACTTGACTCATTCCCGTCCTTACTTTTCCTTTGCTATTGGTCGTGTTTTCCATTATATGCAAACACCTCATGAAAGTCACTGGAAAGCAGCTAAAAGAATAATTCGATATATTCGAGGAACAGTTCAGTTTGGAATTCATTACAGTACAGGGGGGAAACCTTTGTTGGTTGGTTTCACTGATTTAGATTGGGCTGGCGATCTTGAAAATCGAAAGTCTACTGCAGGTTATGTTTTCAATCTGGGATCTAGACCTGTCACTTGGGCTTGTAAGAAACAACAAGCTCTTCCTCTTTCTTCAGCAGAGGCAGAATATCGAGCCACATTTAATGCTATTCAGGAAGCTTTATGGCTTCGACAGATTCTTTCAGAGTTTGGATTCGAGCAACAGCAACCTACTCCACTTTGGTGCGACAATCAAAGTGCCATCAAGATTCCCAAAGATCCAGTCCTACATCAACGCAACAAACACATTGAGCTACATATGCACTTCATCAGGAATCTTGTTCATGATCTTGTTATTGAAGTGCTCTTTTGTCCTACAGATGATCAAGTTGCAGACATCTTCATCAAGTCTCTTACAGAAGCAAAGTTTTCTAAACTTCGATCTATGTTAGGATTTCAGGAACTTGTCATTAAGGGGGGATAGGATCTAATGCATCCTTCCTTCTCCTAATAGTGTCACTTTTGTAAATCCTTCAATCCTATCCCAAGTTGTTCTTAAGGGGGGATGTTAGTATATTTAGACACTTAGGAGTTAGTTAAGATCAACTTGTGTAATATATCCATTAGGAAAAGTGTGTTTCTTTAGTATGCATTTGTAAATATTTAATCCGACGGTCATGATATATTGTGATCCGACGGCTCAACTTCTCTTAGATCATACTTAACCTTGATCCATGGCTTAACACCTGATAGGTCCATGATCTCTATTTAAAGAGCATGGAGGGTCATTGTTTAGTAGATCGATCATGAGAAGCTCATTTGTAACTTTATTTCTTTGCATAATAAATTGCTCCTTAGAAGCTATTTGGCCGGGGCCATGGATTGTTTCCCTCTCGAGGGTTTAAACCACGTCAAAACATCGATGTATTGATCTGTGATCTGTTTGTGTGAAGTGATTGCTCTAGGTGTTCGGTCTTTTCGGAGTACCATGTGTACCTGAACACTTTCACCACCATTATGAACCTCTACACCTGCAAGCAGTTACAAGTGGTTAAACCACGTAACCATCCACTAATTACAAAGTAACAAGTAAAAACAACTGCATGTAATTTACTAAGGCATATTGAGGAAAGGACTTTCTTATTTACCTGATAAGTGAAGTGCAATAGCAGCATACTCCACACTCTACAAAACGACGATGAATGCGAGAATATGCACCAACCGAAAGGTTTGATAGTAAATACAACAATTACAGGGACAGTATTGGGAGCACTGTCACACTTACTAGAGAAAAATGTAGCAGCACCAACATCGTGATGATCCTCCCAAGATCCTCCAAGGCCTCGAATCCATCCCCACCAAGTTCACGAAAGCTAAGTTCTTTTGCGCAGGGCCGAAGGCCCTCTGCACAGTACCAAGGTGTAACAACACTAAACCCTTCGCAGTGAAAACCTTTTCTCTATTGTAGGTACCCGGGTATTTAAGGTACCAATCACCATTGACCTCGATAGCCAGGGAGTTATGGTGAAGGCTATGGATCACTGTCACGAAGATCAAAGAACCACGAATCAACGACAATAGATCCATCTCGCTTATCCATAAACCAACCATGCATACGATCAACGGTGATGATCATCCTATGCATTTATGGAGCTGCATAGAGTACACAGTACTAGAGGCGAATTGATAGCACGTTGTGTTGGGTGGGAGACACATTGATGGTGGACGAAACCACAGTCGCTACCAGGTATTCTTCCACATGAGCCTGGTAGTCCATGTACCTTCCAAATGGCAACAATTAGGGGTCATAATGTTGTAAGGTTTTGGCTGAGTCAGCATGGCTTCACCACATCAACCAATTCGATCACCCGTGAAGCTTTTAAGTCTCAACAGGATGGTGTTTGTGTTTCCTTACATGTGTTTCCCACGACTAGCGTGGCAGCATTATCGTTTCATCGAATTTTGGACGTAGATTCAAACCTTAATGCATACCATTGTAAATTCATGTTGATAAGAAATGATATTAACATTGCAATGTTACGATTTTATGTCATGGTATAATGTTGGGACTAGCCGCCGCATAGGGTTGAAACCACACCTTATGGCGCATCGGTTTAAAGGTCAAGTTTGGATTATTTAAGCCTTATTCCTAGGCTAGGATGTGATAATTATATATATATATATATATATAGTGCTATGTAATAGTATATATATATACTATTTAGATTTTAAATGTTTAAGTTTTTTTATTTTTTTAATTAAAAAGTTATAAAGTGCTTGTATTACAACACTTTGGCTCTTAAGCCATAGTTCGACTTATCCTTAGTTTATATGTTTATATATATATATATATATATATATATATATAGATCAACATATATATGTATATATTTATGCATTTCATATTGTGATTATATTATTTGGATTTTAGTCCCTTCCCGTATGTGTGCTTTAAAATACATTAAATGTCACATAGGGTTAAAATCATATGATGTATATATAGGTGGTCATTTCTAGATGAAAGTATTATATGCATGTAACCATTTGATTAGGATTCATGCTACATCCGTCACCGGTTACCTCTGATAGTGGTGTAGTAGTCCCTTTTGGGCAGACATAGATACGTCTAGGATGGTGCAGTTATTAATGACAACAGCCTAGCAGTGTTACAAGTACCACTTAGCGTAACTAATACCACTGCATAGGTTATGTGTTCGAACACATAACTATGCCATGATCAAAAGACTCTCATTTAATACTATGTACAAAGTGGTAGTGTGTAATGTCACATTAATGAGGATTAATATAGTGACTCTCGTTATTTATTGCATATCGCTTTTATGGTCGTAAGTGGTTAGAATGTAGCACGTAATCATTTTCTAATATTCAAGTTGACCTTGTATGTTAACTTCTAATGAAGAGTGATGCAAGCTGTTGTGGTAGCTAGAGTTGGTATCTTTCCGCATTGTTTTAAATGTTTAGAGTTTTATTCAAAAAAAAATCCACTTAGGAGAGACGTGACAAATTGGTATCAGAGCACGGTCACTACACCAGGACCTTAGGCTCATTTGCGTAACTACTGTGATTTACTTTGAGTTAAATAAATTTTATTCCTATAGCATATTGTTTTATAAATGTTATAAGTTCATTACATTGTTGTGCTAACTTCTAACAAACAACTGTTGACACACGTAGATGGTACAATGACTAAAAACAGTAAATGAAAGAAATAAATTCCACGGAATAGGAAGGACCGATGGCAGTGGAAACATCCAGTCAATGAGGAGAAATGGCCAGCAGGCATGGGAGAAACCAAAACTCTCCCCAGGGAGAAACAACATCCAGTGAGATGTAGGAAACAGTAAAAAGTATGAAAGCTAAATTGATCAGCATTAAAGAAGATAACATTAAAAATTTTGAAGAACAATGAGAAATTAATGCTATCTTCCTCCAAAAGTTGACCGAGAAAGAAAACAGTCACCTCCCAACACTGGAGGAGCAGCATGCAGAAAAATCAGTCACCAAGAGAAATTTGAAATTTTAGACTACACCTCCAAAAATTTCTGCGAGTTATAACATGGATGTCATTGATGAGGAGTCACAGGGTGAAGATTCTAAAGAATACATTCCCAAGAAGAAAAAGAAGACCGCACGAGTAAGTCATCTACATTCAGAATTGAGAAAAATCAAGCCTCTTACTTTTAACGGGGAATTTAAAACCGAAGAAGAAGCAGAACAGTGGCTGAGAGACATGGAGAAATATTTATGCATGTTCGATTATTCCAGTACCATAAAGGATAGAATTGTTGTTTTCAACTTGCAAGGTAAAGCTTCAGCTTGGTGGGACGACCTCAAGCTGACACTCTCGAGCAAGGAGAAGAAGGTAAAATGGAAGACCTTCACAACATTCTTCAAACAGAAGTACCTATTTGAGAGGTACTTTGATAAAAAGGTGAAATAATTTTATGACCTTAAGCTGGGACAACAAACCATGGAGGAATTAATTAGTAAATTTCTTGACTTACTCAAGTATGTTCCTTACATTCAAGACAAGAAGGTAGGAATTCAATGTTTTCTAAACTGTTTTCCATTTGGGTACAAGGATCGAACAGAGTTTGACAATCCTAAGACCTTAGAAGATGCTTTTAGAAAAGCAAGATTGTGCTATGAGCAGGGGCAGAACAGAGCCGAAGTGTCAAAAAGGTGGAACGAGAAGAAGAAAACCAAATCTAAAAACATGCAGAAAGGACACAAGCCCAACCAGTTCAGAAACCAAGTTTCAAGGGCACCTTTCTGTTAAATTTTCTGAATTTACTTCAATATGATCTAGGATCTTAACTGAGAGAACAACATGTACAGCATATCTATAGCATATCAATCATGGAGACAATAATGCAAGCACACAAGAGACACAAAGATATACTTGGGGAAAACCATAAAGGTGAAAAACCCCAATAACTTCCTCAGAAATAGATAGAGCAATGATACAACCAACCAATAGAGATAGCCATAACCTAGCAGCAATCCTCCTCCTCCATAAGTGCGCCTCTCCTCCTTGAGAGCATGTGTGAGAAGTGAGTGAGTAAATAGAGTGCCTCCCGCACTCTATTTATACTTGACTTGACTTGCCTTTTTACCTAACTCATGTCGGCTCTAACTTAACCACAAAACATAATGCTGAGTGGGCCGACCCCCAATAGGGTGGTCTAATAACCCTTTGACCCACATGGCCGACCCCCAATAGGGTGGTCTAATAACCCTTTGACCCACATGACTTATACAGGGCCGACCCCAAATAAGGTGGTCTAATAACCCATCAAGTATAAGTTACGACACTTACAATATAAATGACGACACTTCCTTATAGAGGAATAATACCATCTCTATAGGAATACAATATACATATATGTGAAATACATTCCGAAGTTACATATACATCAACACTCCCTCTTAACTAGGAAGGTATTTCTCAGCACAGTTCTTCTAGCACAAGTCATCTTCTCTGGATCATCGTCACTAGATAATCGTCATCGAGTCATCATCATCGTCACTGCTGCTGCTATCTCATCCAATCTCTGTCTCTACTCGTCATAGGAAGTTCTACAGAGCCAGTCCTCTTTCATACTGGATGTAGGCCCACCACCTGCAGGTCTTCGTCATCACTGGCCATACTGTGGAATCCTCAGGACTTATTACGTGCGTCACAAAACCTCGAAAGAGCATCCCAGGATATTACGGGTACACAACTCCAACCTGTAGGATCTCCCAGGGCGCTATTACATGTGACCCCACCACAAAACCTCGAAAGAGCATCTTAGGATGTTACGGGTACACAACTCCGACCTAAGATCTCCCAGGGCACAAATTACATGTGGTCCACCACAAAACCTAGCAAGAGCATCTCAGGATGTTACGGGTACACAACTCCGACCTGAGATCTCCTAGGGCACAAATTACATGTGGTCATGGCAAAACCTCGCAAGAGCATCTCAGGATGTTACGGGTACACAACTCCGACCTGAAATCTCCCAGGGCCCAAATTACATGCCATAGGACAAAACCTCGCAAGAGCATCTCAGGATGTTACGGGTACACAACTCCGACCTGAGATCTCCCAGGGCAACGAATTACATGTCCTCCCAGAGCAATGTCTCGAAAGAGCATCCCAGGCTGTTACGGGTACACAACTCCGACCTATAGGATCTCCCAGACATGCTCATCTGCACAACCTGATCCACGGCCACAGAGTATCAACCTGATACTCACCATACATCATCCTGATGTACTCATGATCGTCCTGATCATAATCACTGCAACGTCCTGCTGCAAGTCATCTGGAGCAACATCCTGAAGCTCGTCATCCATGATCGTCCTGATCATCAATGCAACATCCTGCTGCATGTCATCTGGAGCAACATCTTGAAGCTCGTCATCCATGATCGTCCTGATCATCAATGCAACATCCTGCTGCATGTCATCTGGAGCAACATCCTGAAGCTCGTCATCTATGATCATCCTGATCATCACTGCAACATCCTGCTGCATGATCTACCTGATCATCAATGCATCTTCCTGATGCATACCAAGTATCATACATGATCCTCCTGATCATCAATGTATCCACCTGATACACATACATGATACATATCATCATACATGATCCTCCTGATCATCAATGCATCTACCTGATGCATACCAAGTATCTACCTGATACATATCATCATACATGATCCTCCTGATCATCAATGCATCTACCTGATGCATACCAAGTATCTACCTGATACATATCATCATACATGATCCTCCTGATCATCAATGCATCTACCTGATGCATACCAAGTATCTACCTGATACATATCATCATACATGATCCTCCTGATCATCAATGTATCCACCTGATACAAATACAAATACATGATACATATCACCATACATGATCCACCTGATCATACAATGTATCCACCTGATACATATACAGATACATGGTCCAAGCATCCAACATGATGCATACATACATACAAAATGATCGAACTGATCATATCCAGCAGAAACTAGAACATCATCCTGATGTTCATCATCCAGCGCTTACATCCACAGCCATGTGAAGGATCCTCCTTCCAACATGCTTGGAATGGCTTCAGCAAATGTGTCCATCACTTCTTCCTCGAAGTGTCCTCGATCTGAATAACGCCAAGCCTCTCTCTGAAGTACTCGAACTTCACCCTGGCTAGTGGCTTCATCAGCACATCTGCAATCTGCTCGTCCGTCGCAACATACAGGAGCTTCACAGCTCCTCTCTGCACCATATCCCTGATATAGTGATATTTGATCTCTATGTGTTTCGACCTGTCATGAAACACTGGGTTCTCGGATAGCTTCACACAACTCTGGTTATCACAGAAGATACCAGTAGCCTCCAACGGGAGATCAAATAACTCAGACAGTAGCTTCCGTAGCCATACTGCCTCACAACTAGCTGAACAGGCTGCAACATACTCTGCCTCAGCTTTACTCAGTGCTACACAGGACTGCTTCCTGCTAAACCAAGAGATCACACCTGATCCCATACTGAAGCAACACCCAGATGTGCTCTTCCTGTCTGCAGCACTGCCAGCCCAATCTGAATCAACATAACCCTGCAGGTTAAACTTTTGATTCGCCTCATATCTGAGCCCATAATCCACTGTACCCTTCAGGTACCTCAGAACATGCTTTACAGCAACCAGGTGAACACTCCTCGGATCCGTCAGGAACTGGCTCAATGTGTTCACAGCAAAGCAAATGTCTGGTCTCGTGTTTGTCAGGTACATCAAGGACCCAATCATCTGATGGTACATGGAGACATCAACCGGCTCAGATGAAGCATCACATAGAAGCTTTAGATTCAATGCCATAGGTGTGGTCATAGCCTTGCAGTCCATCATCCCGAACCTCTTCAGGATCTTTATTGCATACTTCCCTTGTCCAAGGAAGATTCCATCTGCACTCTGCCACACCTCCATGCCAAAAACAAATAGTGCATCATCCCCAAGTTCTTCATCTCGAACTCGGTAGTAAGCTTCCGTTGCGTGTCGGCAATCAATCTATCTTCACCTGATACAAACAGGCTATTCGCATACAAAAGTAGTATCACTGGATTGCCTTCCTCAACCTTGTAGAAAAGGTTGGAACCCGCTTTACTCTTGGTAAAGAACAAACTGGATAGAAAGCTGTCTATCCTACCATACCAAGTTCTGCACATATATATGACTACACCATGCTGACTTGAACTCCATTTGGTGTATCTTCTATTTCATCACTTTTATATTTTTCTATGCTGCTATCTGCAGCATGCTTGATCTGATAGTTCCATTTGGAAGTCATAACAAACTTCCCTTCACATCTTGGGACCGCATCCCAAACATCGTTCTTCATGATCGACGGATCATGGCATTCTTCCCGTATCCTGGGAACTTCAATATCTTCAATAGATAATTTGTTGCTGAACAAATGTTGTAGTTCTTCTTTTGTAGGAGATGGCATACGATCTTTCCTACACAACAAGTTAAATTGCATGATTAGAAAACATCTCATAGTTTTCAGAACAAATTCTTACACATAAAGAAATATGCCATACAGTCATGCAATTATCCTAGCCAATGCTTCAATACAACATTTATCCATATTCCGTAACTTTCTAGATGCCTTCCAATCTCTACCAGAACATTGTTAAGAGTGTGCACAACTCCCAACATGTCAGCAAAGAGGTTTCATTCTAGATAAGTAGCAATGGAATGTTGTACAGTGCCATAGGCCACTTACCCATGCATATTAGGAGTATACTGTTCATCAATGCAATTATTCTAATATGCATAATACACAACCTAATTTTAGGAACATCTATATATATATTAAGAAATGACAATTCAAATACTTATCTTTGTTTGTTCGTTGGGTGGACTCCCTCTGAGTCTTCGCTTCCTTGCAGGAGTTGCTGGAGTCCTAATCTGAAGTAGCTTCTTCTACATCTTTTGATGTGGAATGTAGAGAGATGGTCAACTCCCTCTTGAATATTTGCATCCTTGAATAAACCACTGGAGTGTACTCCCTCTTGATCTTTGCTTCCTGGATTACCTGTTCTTGAACTCATATTCATCCTTGGTCCCTATGCATGGTTATTAGTATCATGATTAAAACATACATATACTATTAAAGCACAATAATCTCAAGCATGTATAGTCATGATCATTTCAAACAGAAATAATAAGCATTAGCATTCAAGGTTTATGTAGGATTCTTATGGTTAGCATAAGAAACATAACGTGTCTAAACCTATAATTACTCAAAGCTATGACTCTTCGGGTTAGTCATATCATCAATCAAGAGAAGAGATATAATATGCATAAAACCGTGACTATTCAAACCTATGGTTTCATGATTCTTCTGGTTTGTCAAATCAATCAATATAAGAGACATATTATTTTACTTATATTCCTATTTGACCATAGGACTTTTCTGGTTAGTCATATCATTTAAACAAAGTAAAAAGCATAATATGCCTAAACCCATGATTACTAACTTCAATGAATAATCATAATCAATCATGCCAAGTATACTTATATAAAGGATCTTATCACAAGATGAGATTGTAACTTGATATAGGAAAAAACATACCTGGATTAGCATGCTAGCTAGTTATGTCTAACATACTCACATGATGTCTTCTTGTTCTTCTTCAATGACTTGTGCTAGTAACCTGTATATCTCATAGGTTATCCATTATAAAACCAAGTTATACATACCTCGTAAATGGATCTTCTATGAGATCCATGACAATGGATGAGTCTTTATCCTCATGTCATCATGATCATATGTTCTTGAACTGGAACATGATTTGTCTTTCTTGGTGTACCTTTCATGTTAGTAGACAACATAAAACTCATACAACATCATAATGCATTAGTACAATCATAAGTGTCAACACCCTAACCAGTGAATATCTTCTATCATGCATTCATAATTTTGTTAAGGTGATACAACAAATCTAAAATCAAAATTGTACTAACCGTAATAACATGAAGTCAAACATACCATAAAATTAATAATGGACAAATATCGAAACATACCTCGATGAGTCATACCTGTCGAGATCGCTTGTAATCTTCTTATGAAAGGCCTTATCCTCATCTCCCTCTGAGACAGGAACTTCTTCACTTATGCAAGTGATCAATCCATCTTCTTCTAGGATTAACCCAATCCACTTGATTTGCAAGAACTGGACCTTGAGCTGGATATGGGTTTGTCAGAGAAACCCCAAAAATTCAAACTTTGAATTTCAAACTTCCGAAAGGATAGAAATATGCGCCTTGATGAGCTGATCAAACTGGTATATTCAGAATTTGAAAACTGCAAAGTTTTACTCCTTAATTTTGCCTTTGAAACTTTCGGATTCACTGGACGTGACCCTGAACTGGGGTTTGATGAAGCCCACTCTTTTTCCCCATCAAAATGT
Source organism: Larix kaempferi (assembly GCA_027924585.1). Lineage (NCBI taxonomy): Eukaryota > Viridiplantae > Streptophyta > Pinopsida > Pinales > Pinaceae > Larix > Larix kaempferi. The sequence continues at coordinate 16,618,044 of BSBM01000073.1, forward strand.
TTGATCCAAAGCTCTAAGCTTCTATTTTTCTGAGGAGCTTCGAGCCGTGGTCACAGATTTCAAAAATTCCCATTTTTACAGAAGCCCTAATTTTCCACCTTTCTGATCAAAGTCCCGAACTAGGGTCTAATCAAGCCCGGCCTTCTGCCCAACCAAAAATTCTGATCTTGGTCTCTAAATTTCTATTTTGATGAGTAGCATCCAGCCGTGGTCTCTGATTACAAAAATTCCAACTTTCTCCAAAGCCCTAAATTCCGGAAGCCATGAATGAAGGTACCAAAAAATAATTCTGTTTTGATAGAAATATGTACCTGATTGTTTCTGATGTAACTCCAAAAATTTTGATCCACAGGGTCTGAAAAAGTTTCCTAAGATAGCCTGACCTGTTATCTTTCCATCCTGACAGGTCTGACCTCAATTGGATTCTCTGAGAGAGAGTTATGCCAAATGTCGCAACGTGACCTGTTTTGGGATAAAACAGAAGAGCAAACTTGTACGGCATGCCACGTGTCACTGTTTGAACTTCGGCCTCTGAAAACGTTTTCTGAGATATCTCGGCCTGTTATCTTTCCATCCTGATAGGTCTGACCTCAATTGGATTTTCTGAGAGAGAGTTATGCCAAGTGTCACAACGTGACCTGTTTATGGGATAAAACAGTAGAGCGAACTTGTACGGCGTTCCACGTGTCACTGGTTCAACTTCGGCCTCTGAAAACGTTTTCTGAGATAGTACAGACTGTGTACTGCCTGTCACTTTTTACGAAATTGCATTTGGAGCTTCCTATCCCAAGTTATGACCTTTTTCCCAAGGTCACCTGATTTTGACTCAGATCTGGAAGAGGCAGAAACCCTATATTGTACAGATCATAAATCACAAAGTACAACGAATTAGAGGTTTTCCTTTGGACACAAGATACCTGGAGATCTTAGCTTCGGTCTGTAACAATTTTAGATCCGAAAACTTCGCCAAAACGGATTTATAGCGAAAGTGCTACGATGACTGGTTTTTTCTATATCAAGCCCTAGCATCGTAAGTGCAACAAGTGTCATACATGCCATATCATGCCTTCTTTCAGGCTAGCTCTGATACCATGTTAAATTTTCTGAATTTACTTCAATATGATCTAGGATCTTAACTGAGAGAACAACATGTACAGCATATCTACAGCATATCAATCATGGAGACAATAATGCAAGCACACAAGAGACACAAAGATATACTTGGGGAAAACCATAAAGGTGAAAAACCCCAATAACTTCCTCAGAGATAGATAGAGCAATGATACAACCAACCAATAGAGATAGCCATAACCTAGCAGCAATCCTCCTCCTCCATAAGTGCGCCTCTCCTCCTTGAGAGCATGTGTGAGAAGTGAGTGAGTAAATAGAGTGCCTCCCGCACTCTATTTATACTTGACTTGACTTGCCTTTTTACCTAACTCATGTCGGCTCTAACTTAACCACATAACATAATGCTGAGTGGGCCGACCCCCAATAGGGTGGTCTAATAACCCTTTGACCCACATGTCCGACCCCCAATAGGGTGGTCTAATAACCCTTTGACCCACATGACTTATACAGGGCCGACCCCAAATAAGGTGGTCTAATAACCCATCAAGTATAAGTTACGACACTTACAATATAAATGACGACACTTCCTTATAGAGGAATAATACCATCTCTATAGGAATACAATATACATATATGTGAAATACATTCCGAAGTTACATATACATCAACACTTTCAACAACAGGTTTTAGGGCAGCAGGCCACAATCCAAATTTGTTCCGTCCATTAAGAATTTCAACACTGAAGGCACCAAAAATCCAAAACATACATCATCTAAACCACCACTCACATGTTGCGCTACGGAGGAAATCATCAATGGCACGACTCTCCTCACAAGAAAGATCAAAACAAAACAGTGCAGAACCTACAAGAGGCTTCCACATTCCAATACATAGCAAGGACTCCAAAAAATTACGCTTTATTAAACAACCGTCAAGCAAAACATCAATCCTCTGTAATCGAGGTTGAAGGTATGCTTTCTGGGACACCCCTGTCTATTTTGATTGATTTTGGCGCATGTAAGAGTTACATAGACCCAAAAATGTGTGATTCATGCAAGCTTAGTAAAAAAAATATATGGGAAAGTTTCAGAATTAGTTAATCAATGTCCCTTGAAGTTGAATGAATCTTATACTAGCGCAGATTTGAATGTTTTGCCGCTAGGGTCATATGATTTGCTCATCGGTATGGATTGGTTGGAAAAACATAGGGTTGTTATTGACTATTATAAAAAATCTATCACTTTCATGAATGAGGTTGGAAAACATGAAAAGATTCAAGGAATAGTGAGAGTAGTGAAATTAAGGGAAATTTCTGCTTTTCAGCTAAAAAGGAATGCACGAAAAGGGTGCAAATTGTATGTTGTCCACATGACAGAAAATCAACAAGGTGAAATTTCAGATTTTACAAAACATCCTGTTTTGGATGAATTTGAGGATGTGTTTCCAGAAGAAATTATGGAATTACCTCCTAAAAGAGAACTATATTTTACCATAGACCTGTCCCCAGCAATAGTACCAAATTCTAAGGTACTGTATCGGATCAGTACACCTGAATTAATTCAGCTTGAATCACAATTGCAGGAGCTGCTAGAAAAATGATATATCCTTCCAAGCGTATCCACATGGGGAGCACCGATAATTTTTGTAAGGAAGAAAGATGGCGCCTTCCGGATGTGCATAGATTACAGGCAACTGAACAAAGTGACCATCAAGAATCGGTATCCCTTGCCAAGGATAGATGATCTGTTCGATCAAGTTGGGGGTGCAATCGTGTTTTCAAAACTTGATCTAAGATCGGGTTATCACCAAATTAGAATCAAGGAGGAAAATGAACATAAAACAACTTTCCGTACTCTCTATGGACACTATGAATTTGTGGCGATGCCATTTGGTTTGATGAATGCACCAGCCACATTTATGTGCTTGATGAATAATGTTTCCAGCAAGTACTTGGACAAATTTGTTGTAGTGTTATTGATGACATACTCATCTATTCGAAGAACGAAAGTGACCATGAAGAACACCTAAGGTTGGTGCTGCAGATTCTATGAGAAAATCAACTCTATGCAAAATTATCCAAGTGTGATTTCTATAAGGACCAAATACAATACTTGGGTCACATTATATCAGCACAAGGAATTGCGGTGGATCCCGACAAGATTAAGGCCATAATGAGCTGGCCCACTCCCCAGAATGTAAGCGGTGTCCGCTCTTTCATGGGATTCTCCAAATATTACCAAAAATTTATTGAAGGATTTTCCAAAGTAGCCCATCCCATTACCTCTTTGGACAGAAAATAAGTTAAGTTTCTTTGGACAACCAAGTGTGAAGCAAGTTTCACAAAGCTAAAACAGTTTCTCACTTCCGCTCCTATTCTAAAGGTGGTTGATCCATTTGGATATTTTGTTGTGTGCATGGATGCATGCAAGGATGGTTTGGGTGGTGTGCTAACGCAAGACGGTTCTATAATTGGTTACGAATCTAGAACTGAAAACGCATGAAGTAAACTATGCGATGCATGATTTAGAACTGGATTCCATAATGCATGCGCTAATCATGTGGAGACACTACCTTCTCGGGAAAAGGTTTGTCTTGAAAACTGACCACATTAGGCTGAAGTACCTTTTTGAACAGTCAAATCTGAACGGAAGGAAAGCAAGGTGGCTATCTTTTCTAAGTGAATTCAATTTTGAAATTCAGCACATTAAAGGAAATTCAAGTAAAATTGTTGACGCACTTAGTAGAGGCATGCACCTACTAACTATGGCATCAGTCAACAATTTTCAGTCTAATTTAATATCGCAGATCCGAACAACAGCTGAAAAAGACTAGAAATATCTGAAATTAAGACAAAAATGTCTTGCAGAAAATTCATATCAACAAGCGATAGATTACAACATATCCAAGGATGGATTGTTGTTGTTTAAAAACAAGTTGTACATACCGGATCAACCAGAATTAAAACAACTAATTATGGATGAATTTCACAAGAGACCATATTTTGGTCATCCAGGCTATCAGAAAATGCTGACAGCTGTTAAAAAACAACATTATTGGCCTAGACTCAAATCATAAATTCTTAAATACATTGCAAAATGTATGGACGGTCAGTGGGTGAAAATAGAACATCAACATCCGGCTGGTTTGCTACAGCCTATACCTGTACCAGAATGGAAATGGAAAACCATTTCTATCGATTTTATCATCGGTTTACCTAAAAATATTTAATAGCATGATGCTATCATGGTTGTGGTGGACAAATTGACTAAGTAGGCACACTTCATACCAGTCAAATCCAATTTCAACACAATAAATGTTGCTGAGGTTTTCATGAAGTATTTTGACTTCACGGAATTCCCAAAGTGATTATTTTTGACAGGGACACCAAATTCACCCCACACTTTTGGAAGGATATGTTTGCAGGTTTGGTGACTAAACTGATGTTTAGTACAGCCTACAACCCACAAATGGATGTTCATACTAAAAGGGTGAACCAATTCCTAGAGGACATGCTTTGCTTATATGTCATGGACAATCCGAAGTAGTGGGAAAACTACTTACACTTAGCTGAATTTTCCTACAACAATGGTTACCAAACTTCTGTGGGAATGAGTCCATTTGAAGTCTTGTATGGCAGAAAGTGTAAAACTCCTATGACTTGGGACAATCTGGTAAATCAGATTGTGATGCGTCCCAAAATGCTAGTTGAGCTAGAAAACATTGTGCAGAAAGTAAAAACAAACTTAAAAACCACATAGGACGGGCAGAAAAGCTATGTTGATCAACATAGAGAACGTAAAGAATCTGAAGTTGGGGATCATGTGTTCCTAACAGTAAAAGCAAAGAAAATTCCTTTGAGCTTGGGAAAGGTTTACAAGCTTGCACCAAGATTTTGTGGTCCTTTCCAAATACTTGCTAGAGTAGGACCTATTGCTTATCAGTTAGCTTTACCAACAAATTTTAAAGTACATGATGTGTTTCATGTTTCATTGTTGAAAAGATATGTATATGATCCTAATCATATTGTAAACTGGCATATGATTCAGGTGGAATCAGAAGGAGACTTCCAGATAGACCCTATATGCATACTAGATCGGAAAGAGGTGGCACTTTGGAATTGAACCATTGTTCAGGTAAAAGTGCAATAGGAGCACTATAATCCTGAAGAGGCTACCTAGGAAATGGAAAAGGAAATGCAAGAAGCATACCCTTTCCTCTTAGAAGAAGTATATGATACAAACTGAATGTTTCTTTTATGCTATTTTGTTGTATTGCAAAGATTATTAACACAGAGGATGGTGAAAACTTAAGGGGAGGGGAAATGTAATACCCCAATTTTGGACTTTGAACCCCTATTATATTTCTGCTAAGTATTATTTCAGTTTACTTAGGTGACTTTAGAAATCTAATAAATCAATTTCTAATGACCATGTGGACCAGCACATTAATGGGATGGGAGTCACAGTCACCTAAGGATTGGAGGGGAAATGCCACATAATAATAAGAAGAAGAAATTATTATTGGAGAGAAAAGGGCAAACCCTAAAGAAGATATTTGAGAAACTAATGAATTAAAATAATTCATAAAATGAGAATTTCCACACCTAGATAATAAAAGGTGAAAACTCTTTGAAACATAGATTCATTATCACATTCAATATTCACAATATGAAGAGCTTAATACACAAGAGACATCGAAATACACATGAACCTGAGACAAACCAAGACTAGTGAGGAGGAAAGATTTGGGAGAACCAAATGCGTCCTAAAGCCAAGTGATTGAGGACAGATTTGAGAGAACCAAACTGGTCCAGATCACTAGGGTAGATTTGGGAGGACCAAAGTGGCCAAGATTAAGAGGAATCATACAATTTGGTAAGGGTTTGGCCACTTATTTGTGTGTAGGTAAGAGAACTACCCCAGCTAAGTAGGAGTAATGCATTTACTTGAGTAGACTATGATATATTGATTCTCTTAATGGATAAGGCTTAAAAATACCTGGAGCATCCTGGAGCTTAGGAGTACTGAGTTGGATGTTGGGTTTCCTGCTGCCACTGTCACATCCTAAAATAACTTGACTAAACAATCTAAGGGTGACTTAGAAACTATACTTTGACCTGGGGGACTGTGAACTCAGCTTGTGGGTGACGTGAAAGCAAGGAGTACTTGTTGTTCAAAGACTGGGAGGTTTGTGCTTGGTTCCACTGGTCATATGAACTCAGATAAGTATCTGTTGAGCCTACATGTTTTAAGTATGCATAGTATTGAAATGTGTTTGTATTATTTCCTGAGAATACTGTTAAAGGATCTATTATTCCAGATCTGTTCTGATGTGTTTTGTATAATTAATTCTGAGCATAGATCTGCCATTTAAATTATTAGATCTCTTCCATCTATTTTTTTGTTTCATATATTGAATGGAATACCTGATGTATTCATGGTTAAAGTGATTTGTAATAAGTAAATGTTGATACATCTATGAGAACATATTGTTGAATCTGGATGGAAATCCTGAGAAATACACCCTAGAATGATTTCAATGCAACTTCTAGCCTATGTGTTTATGGGTACAATTTTATATAGAGTATATATATTCATTTCTAGGTGAATGTCAGAACTAGGGTTCTTTGTATTTCATTATACATTGCAATACGTATTTCATTATACATTGCAATATGTATTTCATTATACTATTCAATATGCCTTTCATTATGCATTAAATTATGTATAGCATGATGTATTTCATTATGTACTTCAGGAAGACCTGTAAACCTAAAGGTTTACATGTCTAGCCTTAATATAATTGCGACTCTATCACCTATTGCATAGATCAGAATGAACAGGACAGTTCTTAAATGTGCTTAATGAAATGCTCATTCTGAATCTGACCTTATATCTCATTTACATATACTATACATTATTTGCATTTCAATTTTATGAGACATAATCAATTTATAGACTACAAGTATGAATACATAGCATACATGTATTAAGTGATAGAATGCATATAGCTATTATCAAGTACAGTAACATTTAAACTTAGGGTTTCTTCCTAATGTTATGTCTAAACCCGTGATTATTCCTGAGATGCATGTGACACATAAATACTTTCTATTATGCTTTGGTATAGTATGCATTCTTAATGCGAATCATCTAAACATTGATACCATCTTTACAAGCTAAGTATGGACACGAATTCATTGTGAGAATCGAATCATGGACCATGGTTGGAAGGCCTTGAAATCGTATTATATTACATAGTTAAAATGTAATGCTTATAAACCAAAAAAAAATTGCACTGGCGATCTAGCCATATTATTTACAAATTGAATGCGCAGACATTTATTTACCTTTGGCTTTTATCTTATGCATTTACATGAAATTGTTTATCATGTGCGAAATAACATTCATGATGAAAGAAACTGAAACAAAGGCGATTCTAGATTCAGTATCCTGTGCATTATAGCATATGGTTATATATATGCATCTAGATTACTATCGTATCTATATTTATGAATGCTTTTTAAGAGTTGTAACCACAACCATTAAACATTTATATCGTTGTGCATATTAGTATGACCCTGCGAATCCATAATAATATAACTCAAACCATTAAATTAAATACGAAGTTATACAGTGTGTCGTGCAACAACAAGTTTATCACTGTATAACCTAGTGAACATAAACGAAAACAGATGCACATAAACCCAACGTCATACATTTAAAATTTCACATTATGAAGTCGAAACGCAGTATAAAGTCATTAACCACATGGTGCTTTAATCAAAAGATTGAGACAGAGGATGTAGGCACTCGTTGGTCAAGCCCTTACAGTTTCAAAACTAGGAGACAGCCTAAGCATTCACTTCACAAACTACATTCATTATTTACAAACCCAAAACGATAGTTAGAGCTAGTGCTCTACTTCTCATATCCCAACCCTTCAAGGGTCAAACCGAACAATGCCGGTAACCACCGAGGACACTGTGTGGCCAAGCATACGGTCGCAGGGATCGATGGTGACTAGAAGTAAGCTCACGCTTCTGCGTATGGGGCCAAATGCCACAACCTTTTATCAATAACGAAAACCACAACAACCCAACAAGTAACCTTCAACGCATGAGTAACTCAACCATGAGCCAAGAGGAGAGACCGCCGAGGCTACATGAATGGTGAGCTACTTGGAAAGTTGGGGCGTTTTCTCCCCACACTCAGCATCGGCTGAGGAGATGATCCACCCTTGCTGTAGATTTCACCACCGTTGCAAACCTGTGCACCTACAAGCAATTACAAGTGGTTAAGCCACGTAACCATCTACTAATTACGAAGTAACAAGTAAAAACAATGGCATGTAATTTACAAAGGCATATTGAGGAAAGGACTTTCTTATTTACCTGATAAGTGAAGTGCAACAGGAACATACTCCACACTCTGCAAAATGATGACGAATGTGAGAATTAGCACCGATCGAAAGGTATGATATTCAATACAACAATTATAGGGACAGTATTGGGAGCACTATCACACTTACCAAAGAAAACTGTAGCAACACCAACATCGTGATGATCCTCCTGGGCTCCTCCAAGGCCTCGAATCCATCCCCACCAAGTTCATGATAGCTAAGTTCCTTTGTGTAGGGAAGAAGGCCCTCTGTGCAGGACCAACATGTAACAACACTAAACCCTTCATAGCGCAAACCGTTTCCCTATTGTAGGTACCGGGTATTGAAGGTAACAATCACCACTGACCCTGATAGCCAGGGAGTTATGGTGAAGGCCATGGATCACTGGTGTGAAGATCACAGAGCCACGAATCAATGGAGATGGATCCATCTCGCTTATATATAAACCAACCATGCGTAAGATCAATGGTGATGATCATTTTGTGCATTTATGGAGCCACGTAGAGTATGAAGTACTGGAGGCGAGTTGATAGAACGTTGTGTTGGGTGGGAGATGCATTGATGGTGGACGAAACCATAGTCACTGCCATGTATTCTTCCACATGATCCCGGTAGTCCACGTACCTACCAAATGGCAACGATTGGAGGTCATAACATTGTAAGGTTTTGGTTGAGCCGCCGTGGCTTTGCCACATCAACCAATCTGACCACCTGTGAAGCTTTCAAGTCTCAAAAGGTTGGCATTTTTGTTTCCTTACGTGTGCTTCCCATGACTAATGTGGCAGCGTTATTGTTTCATCGACTTTTGGATATAGATTCAAACCTTAACACATACCATTGTAAATTCATGTTGATAAGAAATTATATTAACATTGTAATGTTACGATTTTATATCATGGTATAACATTGGGACTAGTCATCGCATAAGGTTGAAACCATACCCTATGGCGCATTGGTTTAAAGTTCAAATTTGGATTATTTTGAGCCTTAGTCCTAGGCTAGGATGTGATAATATATATAGTGCTATGTAATAGTATATATATATATATATTATTTAGATTTTAAATGTTTAAGTTTTTATTTTTATTTTTTTAATTAAAAAGTTATAAAGTGCTTGTATTACAACACTTTGGCTCTTAAGCCATTCGACTTAGCCTTAGTTTATATATATATATATATATATATATATATAGATAGATAGATAGATAGATAGATAGATAGATAGATAGATTAAAGTCTTAGCCTTTCTCGTATGTGTGCTTTAAAATCCATTAAATGTCACATAGGGTTAAAATCATATGATGTATATATAGGTGGTCATTTCTGAATGAAAGTATTATATGCATGTAACAATTTGATTAGGCCTCATGATGCATCTGTCACAAGTTACCTCTCATAGTGGTGTAGTAGTTCCTTTTGGAAAGACATAGATACATCTAGGACGGTGCAGTTATTAATGACAACAGCCTAGCAGTGTTACAAGTACCACTTAGCGTAACTAATACCACTACATAGGCTATGTGTTGGGACACATAACTATTCCATGATAAAAGGACTCTCATTTAATACTATGTGCAAAGTGGTAGTGTGTAATGTCGCATTAATGAGTATTAATATAGTTACTGTCGTTATTTATTGCCTATCACTTTTATGGTCGTAAGCGGTAAGAATGTAGCGCGTAATCATTTGCTATTATTTGAGCTTAACTAGTATGGTAACTTCTAATGAAGAGTGCTGCCAGCTATAGCAACGGCTAGAGTTGGTATCTTTTCGCAATTTTTTAAGTGTTTAGATTTTTATTCCAAAAAAACAAATTTGTATAGGAGAGACGTGATAAAAAAACAATGGTTGTATCATACTTATCATTCTCTAGTTGCGAAAGGTTGAGGATGAGGCCAAAGGTTGTGTTGTCACTAAATCCACCGCAAGATTAGCCTTCAGTATTGTGAATCACAAATTATCCACCAGTTTCCACCCTACCATACCCAAAGGGTATTCTTCTTCCCCTAGGACCCCCGAGCTGCAATGGGGCCAATGATACTCTTCTATCCAACGAACTATGATACCAGACTCTCTATTGAGGGGTAATCCCAACTCCACTTGTATCATAGTAAACCACTAACATACCCTCCAACAGTCACCTAGACAGGAGCTACAACCCAAGCTTCCTCCAAAACCCCACTTGTATTCTTATTCTAATGTTTATCTTATTATTATTATTATTATTATTATTATTTCTAATTTTATCTTCTTATTGTTATTATTATTATTATTTAATCATTATCTTATTATTATTATTATTATTTAATCTTTAGTTTGCTACTATTACTTGTTTGATTAATTCATTTTTAGTTAATATTTTATTAATTCTTGTTTCCCTTGACCAATAATTATTAGTTAATTAACCGTCGCATTTTCATCGTGACAATGGATACCAAGGTGCCATGCTTCCCGCATTCCCTTCGGATATTCCCTCGGGTGGGGATATGGTACGATGGTTGAGACATCATTAACACAACCCACCTATCCTGTTGAGGGACAAGTGGTTCCTAGGGAATAAGGCCGATTCATTATTACGTGCCCCCCAACAATATACCTCGTTAGTGACCATACTACGACCAACCCTCATGACAACATGCATCTGATGAGTAGTAGCCTCTCTCGCTCTAAATGAATTCATCATGTGGACATTGTCTAGACTTAACTTGTTTCAGGTTCATCCCTATCCCCTGATGTGGATTGATTAGAAATCACATCCAACACCTGCATGTAAACACCATGCGCATCAAAACTTATAAAATAATATTTCTAATAAAAAGCACAGGGGAACCATCTCGAGTGTCCCTTGCTCAGTTGAGAGCTCAATTGACCCTATTATACATGCACATCACCAATTGATTGACATGACTAAAAATAGAGCTAGGATGCGGCAGTATTATTCCACAGGAATTTCCAAGGAGGAAATAAAAGATTTGAATATTACAAAGGCCCAATTATAGAGTATGTTCACCGATCAAAGAACAAAATAACCACCGGACATTAGAAATCCATGTGTATGCATGGATTGGTGTCATTTCCGACCATGGAGGGACAACTGAATGCATAGGTGGTTCATGGTTTACGATAAACCTCCCTGCAATAATAAGGAGGTTCCACAGTACTTCCTTCGAAAACTGTGGGCTGAGTTTTCGCTCAGTTTGCATGTCAAATATTTTGACATAACCAACTTCCAGGGTGTTGGGCATTTCTCTACCCAAGATCAACCTGCTTCCAGGAGGAACCCACTGAGAGGGAGACCAGCTCCTAGGAACGATCCCAATCCCTCTCCCCAGCCACCTCAGTTACCCCAAAAAATTGATCAAATCTAGGGGGAGATGAGGAGTGTTGCACATGGACTCCTTAGAAACACCACCTTTGTAGCAGTGACTACAATGGAGAGAGAGCTTGAACTTGATAGAGACTCAGGTGTAGGGCCTTCACGAAAGAGTTAGGATAGACCTGTGACTAGTGGTAGCCATGTTGGGCCTTCTAGATTGATGGAGACAATCCCACATATTTGTCCCCATTGCGGGAAAACTTCGCCTGGCCCGATCGAGGGCTGCTATATGGAGTACATTAGTACTTTTCTTAATTTGTTTTCAATCATCACTTCATAATTTGTAAAGTAATTTTAAAGTATTTGTGTTTGACTTAAACTATTATTTCAATGTATAGTTATTTAGAGCTGAGACGCCATCATTGGAGAACATAGGATCTCCCAACTTGGATGCAGCAATGGCAGCTACAACTGAAATTGTGGCACCTCACATGAAGGTATTTTCAGTACCTGACACAATATTTTTATTACTTATGGCATTTCTATTATTTATGTTTTTATATTTATGACATACACGATGATAGTTCGTACAATATTTTTGAATCTTTTGATTGCCTAAATAATTACTTGTTTAATATGTTCATAACGTGCATGCAATTGGTGTCCATGGGTATTCCCGAACTATGCTGATCAACCATCTCCTCTAGGGATCAGTAGATCACCATATACACAGGTACAATGTGTAGTTAAAATCACACTTTTAATTTGAATTCTTACGACTTCCTATGGTTTAATTTTAGTTTTGTTTACTAAACTATGATATTAAAAATGTGTATGTAGGGGCAACCAATAGTTGCAGGTGGCACAGTTCCCCGTCCCCCATTTAGTCCCATGTTCCCACCCTCTCCCATGATTTCCCCCCCTCATTTCCCTCCATACCCCTCCATCCGTCCATGTCGTCCCTTCCATCCAACCTCTCCTCTCTGTCCATACTCCTCCCTCTATCCATTCTACCTGCTCCATCCATCCTCCCCCATTCTTCCATGCCCCCCAGTCTATACATACTCCCCCATTCATCCATGCCCCCCAATCTATCCATCCTCCCCCATTTTTCCATGCCCCCACTTCCATCCAACTTCCCCCCTTCGTCCACAACCTCCCTTCTATCCATCCTCCTCCCTCTATCCATGACCTCCCTCCCATTCACCATCCCTCCACATTCCCCCTATCCCTTTTGTTTCGATACCCCCTATCGTACAGCTAGTAGGGGTTCATCATCCACGACGTCCTCCTCCAACCCATACCACCATATCCTCTTCCACCATATATTCTCTATTTCCTGCCACTATTGTGGCAGCTACTCATCCAATATCCACCCATGTATCTATAGTGGTTTCACCCATAGTTGCTTCAACTACATATGAACCCCCCCTATGACTGCATCAAAGCAGGTTGTCCAGCCAACTGCTCCACCTACTAGCCTTGAAGCCGAGCCATGTCCATTGTCAGATGTGTTCACGGTGAGAATCAAGTCAATTTATGAAAATATTTTGATGCATTAATGAAAATTAATTTAAGAAATTATTATTTTTCATTAAAATGATTGTCGTAAATGTTGTAGGTTGGAATCGCTAGGAGTCTCAACAGATCTAGGACACCTGCCTCACGTCTCCCACTCGCATCAATGGTGATTTATTTAATATTTGAATTCTACATTCCTTTTATAAATGTGGTAAATGTTACAAATGCTTGAAAATGATGGTATCGTATATCATTTGTTTCATATCCTGGAGAGACGGTCTACTCCTAGACGGAAGAAGACTTGAGATACCAGTGGCTCCAAGGAGAGGAAGATTGATTTTGGAGATGCGGCTGGGAATGATGGGGGTGGTCACAATGCTTGACACACCATGTTTTGTACATTAGCCACAATGTGGCACTTTTGGGCATGAGTATCCATGTACTTGGTATCTATGGCAAGAGTTTCCATGTATTTTTTATCTATGGACCGAATTGCTGGATTTTGTATAAAGCACGAGTTTCCATGTATTTTGGATCTACAACACAAGTTTCCAGATTTTGTATAGGGAATGAGTTGCCATCGTATGTACATTGGGAACCATGTTCCACTATTTGATAATAAAATGTATATGTTTGTTTGAGTTTTGTATCCTTGATGTACATGGATTTCTAGTTATGTGATTTATATATCGCTTGTCTATATTTGTATCCTGTTGTCTCATGGTGTGTTAGGGTTTGTTTAAAAACCATTGAGTTATGGAGTTATAACATGGCCAACTTTAGAAACATAAGCATTTAAACAAAGAACATGTGCATAAAAAATCTAAAACAAAAACATACATAGACTTATACCTTGGGAGCCTTTCTTGTAGGATAACATGCATACATATTTAAATGGGAATCTGCATAATTTACTAGAGGAGATACACTAATCTAAGAATTCATGAGAAGGTGGAAGCCCCATTCATTCACACATTATAATCATGAACATGTAATAAGGATAATAAGATCAAAATTCATTAATTTAACATATGAAATAAATCCTAAATCACATATGCAACCTAAATCATTGTAGAAATCATTATTGGATATTCTTACTAATTGGTGAAGACTTTAATTTAAATTCAATGTGCAACTAACCAACTATATCCATGAATCCAAAAACCCTTGAATATATTATGTTCACACTTGATTGATCATCCCCTTGCCTAAAAAACATCTCAGATTCCTCATTCCAACAGAGACATTTATCTCACATTCCTCATTCCAACAATGGCATTCATCTTCTATGCAAAGGTGAACTAAAGCATCACATGGGAAATTTATTTATAGTTACCATTGCATCTACCCTTTGTAGGAAATAATGGGAAATTTCAATTTTCCTTTATCTAATAGGTTTGGAAACATTCAAAAGGCTTGCTAATAATTAGTGGGACTATCAAATCTACTTTCCATGGAAAATTATGGGTAGCACAAACATATAGGATAGCTCACACCATTCATGGATACACCTTGATTTCCATGACAAACAAGGTACTCATCCTTCATGATGACCAATCAATATTGTTCATCAAAATGGTTCTTCTAATAATAAAAAGAACATCCAAGGCATCCAAAAGCCTATGTGCATGAACAATAGTTATGGATTATGATTTTATGTTTGGATTCTCCTAAACTGATGAACAAGTATATGAACCTTGAAAGTAATAGACTGAACTGATTTTTCTGTGTAAAAAGGAAGCACTTGTACATTTTACTTGTTAGTGGACTCACATACTATGTGACACCCACAAATTAGTATGTGTACATATTCCTCATTCTTAAATATTTCCAATGCTTTTTTTTTCAATTTGGTGATATGTAACTCTACATATGGCTTCTTGATATTGGAGTTACAAATATAATTGAATGATTTGTGAGTTCAAATTAAATCACCATCGCCATTGAGAGGCATTGGAATTTTTGCACAAAGAAATGCAATTTCATAATATTGGATATTCTTGGAGAGATTGCTCTTGTGTGATGCTATGGATTGCACCATCCAGATATGTTTTCTTTTGGATAATTGTTCTAGAGACTAGATATTGGCATGTGATATGCATAATATGCTTAGATATGTGCTCATACATTGTGCCATCTCAGGAACAAGGGTGTTTCTTAGTGAAGGCCATCGCAATCTTGCTCAAGGGGGTAATTTATGACCTGGAGGCTCACAGGCATGCATGGAAATCATGAACACATCCATAATGGCCACATGCACGTGTGGGAGCTAACAGAACCCAAGTCTGCTCATCGGTTTGGGTTCCGTGCCCTAGAGCAAATCATCAAAGTGTCCCTGAATGGCCACGGGGTGCCTGACCAAGATTCCTGTAGCACCAAAATCATGACTCCGATCGCCAATCCGTTAATTCTGATGGATATGAGATGTCGATTTCCAGCTAGGGGACCCCCCAGAACATGCCTCCAATGCTCGGAAACAGTGCTATTGTTCCATCTCAGAACTAGGGTTTTTCTTAGTGAAGGTCGTCCCAATCTTGCTCAAGGGGGTCATTTACGATCCAATGTCTACTAGGCATGTGTGTCCATCATGGAGACATCCACAATGGCCACAAGAACATGTGGGAGCTGAAAAACCCCAATTCTGCTTGTCGGTTTAGGTTCCGTGCCCCCGGAGCAAATCCTCAAACTGTTCCTGAATGACCACGGGGTGCTTGACGAAAATTCCTGTAGCACCAAAACCGTGACACCGATCATGAATATGTCAACTCCGATGGATCCAGGACATTGGGTTTTAGCTAGCCCCCCCCCCCCCCCCACAGCGTGCCTCGAATGCTCAGAAACGGTGATATTGTGTCATCCCGAAACTAGGGTTTTGCTTAGGGAAGGCCATGCCAATCTTGCTCAAGGGGCTCATTTATGATCTGAAGGATCTGATGCATGCGTGCACATGGTGAGCACATCCACAATGGCCACATGCATGTTTGGGTGCTGACGAAAGCCAAGTCCGCTTCTTGGTTTGGGTTTCGTGCCCCCAGAGCAAATCCTCAAGGTGTCCCTAAATGGCCATGGGGTTCCTAACCAAGATTCATGTAGCACAAAAATTGTTACTCCGATCATGAATACATTGATTCTGATGGATCTGAGACGTCGAGTTTCAGCTAGCCCCCCCCCCACCCACAACATGCCTCCAACTCTCCAAAACGGTGCTATTGTGCCTTCTCCAGAACTAGGGTTTTGCTCAGTGAAGGCCATGCCAATATTTCTCAAGGGGGTCATTTATGATCCAAAGGCTCCTGAGCGTGCATGGCCATCATGAGCAAATCCACAATGGCCACATGCATGTGCGGGAGCTGATGGAACCCAAGTCCGCTCGCCGATTTGGGTTCCATGCCCCCTTAGCAAATCCTCAAAGTGTCCCTGAATGGCCACGGGGTGCCTGAACAAGATTCCCATAGCATCAAAATTGTGACTCCAATCATGAATCCATCGATTCCAGTGGATCCGGGATGTTGAATTTCGGCTAGGCCCTCTCCCACAACATTTCTTGAATGTTCGGAAATAGTGCTATTGTGCCATCTCCATAACTAGGGTTTTGCTTAGTGAAGGCCATCGCAATCTTACTCAAGGGGGTCATTTATGATCCGAAGGCTCCCGGGCATGCATGGCCATTGTGAACACATACACAATGGCCACATGCACATGTGGGAGATGACGGAACCCAAATACACTCATCGGTTTGGGTTCTGTGCCCGTGGAGCAAATCCTCAAAGTGTCCTTGAATGGACATGGGGTTCCTAAGAAAGATTCCCGTAGCACCAAAACCATGGCTACAATCGCAAATCCATCAATTCCAATAGATCCAGGACGATAGTTTTCAACTAGGACCCCCCTTATAATGTGCCTCGAATGCTCGGAAACGATGTTATTGTGCCATCTCCGAAACTAGGGTTTTTCTCAGTGAAGCCCATGCTAATCTTGAAAAAGGGGTCATTTATGTTCTGAAGGCTCCCAGGTGTGTGTGGCCATCATGGACACATCCACAGTGGCCACATTCACGTGTGGGAGATGATTGAACCAAACTCTGCTCGCCAGGTTGGGCTCCATGCCCCAGGAGAAAATCCCTAAAGTGTCCCTGAATGGCGATGGGGTGCCTGACCAAGGTTCCCGTATCAACAAAACCGTGACATTGATCAAAAATCCATCAATTCCGATGGATCTAGGATGTTGGGTTTCAGCTAGGGCCCCCCACTACAACGTGCCTCCAATGCTCAGAAACTCTACTATTGTGCCTTCTCTGGAACTAGGGTTTTTCTTAGTGAAGGCCATGCAATTATTGCTCAAGGGGATCATTTATGATCCAAAGGCTCTCAGGCATATGTGGCCATCATGATCACATCCACAATGGCCACTTGGACGTGTGGGAGCTGACGGAACCCAATTCCGCTCACCAGTTTGGGTTCCATGCCCCCAGAGCAAATCATCAAAGTGTCCATAAATGGCCACGGGGTGCTTGACCAATATTCTCGTAGCACCAAAACTGTGACTTCAATTGCAAATCCGCTGATTCTGGTGGATCTGGGACACCAGTTTTCAGCTAGGGATTCCCCCACAACTTGCCTCGAACGCTCGAAAATAGTGCTATTGTGACATCTCTAGAACTAGGGTTTTGCTCAGTGAAGGCCATCGCAATATTGGCCAAGGGGGTCATTTATGATCTAAAGGCTCCTAGGCGTGCTTGGCTATTGTGGACACATACACATGTGGGAGATGACAGAACCCAATTTCGCTCGCCAGTTTGGGTTATGTGGCCTCGGAGCAAATCCTCAAATTGTCCCTAAATGGCCATGGGGTGCCTGACCAAGATTCATGTAATACCAAAACCATGACTACGATCATGAATCTGTCGATTCTGATGGATCCGAGATGCTAGTTTTCAACTAACCTACCCCCCAAAAAACATGCCTCCAATACCTGTAAATATTTCTATTATGCCATCTTCGGCGCTAGGGTTTTGCTTAGTGAAGGCCATTTGAATTTTTCTCAAGGGGGGCATTTCTCATCTGAAGGCTCCCGGTTGTGTGTGGAAATCATGAACACATCCACAATATCCATGTGCATGTGTGGGAGCTGACAGAACCAAACTCCACTCACCGGTTTGGGTTCCGTGCCACTAGAGCAATTCCTCAAAGTGTCCTTGAATGGCCACGAAGTGCTTAACCAAAATTCCTGTATTAACAAAAACATGACTTCGATTGTGAATCCGTCGATTCCGCTAGATTCGAGATGACGGGTTCTAGCTGGGGGAACCCCCACAATGTGCCTCCAAGGCCCATAAATTGTGTTATTGTTCCATCTATGGGGCTAGTGTTTTTCTTAGTGAAGACCATTCCAATTTTTCTCAAGGGGGTCATTTATTATCTGAAGGCTCCTGGGCATGCATTGTTAGAAAAACAAGATCGTAGAGCAATAACAATAAATAGAAATGCAAATATAATCACACATACACATTACAAGAGGGACACAGATATATTGTGGTTCACCCAACTTGGGATACGTCCACACTGAAGTTGCCAGTCCTTATTATTATACCTTCCAACAAAGTGAAGGGATACAACCTGCAGCACAGCCATTGCACATCCTCTTCACTGTTTCACAGTCTCTCTTCTGATCTCATAGATCTTTAGAATGCATAAAACCTAATACATCAACCCTAGCCATATTACAATGTCTTTCTTTTATAGGGGAAATACAATGGGAAAATACCACGGGATACCCAAAACCATGGGCCCGAAAATTGTTGGCGAAAACAACCCCAAAAAATATTTTTGGGGGTGTTTCCCCCGAACACCAAGGTGGGGGAATGAGTGTATAGTCCTCTGGGTGCACGGATAAGACAATATCATCTATGAGACTGGAATATCTGGCTCCACAACCAACATGCGTGGCAATCATGAACATGTCCATAATGGCCATGTGCACATATGGGAGCTGACGGAACCAAACTCCGCACGCTGATTTGGGTTCCATGTCCCCAGAGCAATTCCTCAAAGTGTCCCTGAATGGCCATAGATTTCCTGACCAAAATGCTTATAGTACAAAAACTGTGACTCCAATAGTGAATCCATCGATTCCGATGGATTTAGGATGCCGAGTCCTAGCTAGCCCCCCCCCCCCACATCGTGCCTGTAACGCCCTAAAATGGTACTGTTGTGCCATTTCTCGAGCTAGGGTTTTTCTTAGTGAAGGCCATTCCAATTTATCTCAAGGGGATCATCTCTCATCCCGAAGGCTCCCGAGCATGTGTGGGCATCGTGAACATGTCCACAATGGCCATGTGCACATGTGGTAGATGACGGAACCAAACTTTGCTTTCCCGTGGCCATCCAGGGAGACTTTGAGGATTTAGGTGTTACGAGAATCTTGGTTAGGCACCCCGTGGCAATTCAGGGAGACTTTGAGGATTTGCTCTAGGGGAATGAAACCCGAACCAGCAAGCAGACTTGGGTTCCGTCAGCTTCCACATGTTCATGTGGCCATTGTGGATAAGTTCGTGATGGTCACGCATGCCTGCAAACCTTTGGATGAGAATTGAACCCCTTTAGCAAAACTGGAATGGCCTTCATTGAGAAAAACCCTAGTTACTGAGATGGCTCAATAACACCATTTCTGAGCCTTCGCGGCACGATGTGAGGGGACCCCTAGCTGAAAGAGGTGGTCATGAATCAATTGAAATCGATGTATTCCCGATTGGAATTACGGTTTTTCTTATACGAGAATTTTGGTCAGGCACCCCGTGGCCATTTAGGGACACTTTGAGGATTTTCTCTCGGGTGACGAAACCCAAACTGGTGAGTGGACTTGGATTCCATCAGCTCCCACATGTGCTTGTGTCCACTGTGGATGTGTTCATGATGGCCACACATGCTTGGGAGCCTTCGGATGAGAATTGACCCCCTTGAGGAAAATAGGAATGTCCTTCATTGATTAAAACCCTAGTTACTAAGGTGGCATAATAGCACTGTTTCTGAGCCTTCAGGGCATGGTGTGTTAAATTTTTAGTATTAAATCACAATACTATAGGATCTTTGCTGAGAGAATAACATCTACAGTATATCAATGCATGACAATCATAATATGACAAGCATCACAAGCATCACAAGAATCAAAAGCATAGAGACAAGAGACACAGAGTTTCCGTGGGGAAAACCCTAAGGTGAAAAACCCCACAACTTCCTCAGAGATAGAGAGAGCAATGGCTCAACCAAAATACAACCAAATAATACAGAGATAGTCTCCTAGCAGATGATCCTCCTCCTCCTCACTAGTGCACCACTTTTCAGAGAGAGAGATAGATACTTTTCCGAGTGAGTAAAATAGAGATCTCCTATCTCTATTTATACTCACCTTTTTGCCCAGTGACCTACTGGGGCCGACTTGTCTACTTGAGTACATCCACATTATATTATATATTAAATAGGGCCGACCCCATAAGGTTGTCTAATAACCCATCGACAAGTACACACACTTGCGACACTTGTCAATCCACATGACGACACTTCCTTATAGAGGAATAACACATCTCTTATAAGGGTACAATAAATATATATATAATACACTGATGAAATACATTCCGAAGTTACATATACATCAACACTCCCTCTTAACTAGGAAGGTATTTCTCGACACAGATCTGCTAGACAAGTCTTCTTCTCTGGATCATCGTCATCATCATCGTCACTGCTGCTGCTATCTCATCCAATCTCTGTCTCTACTTGTCATAGGAAGTTCTACTGAGCCAGTCCTTTTTCATACTGGATGTAGGCCCACCACCTGCAGGTCTTCGTCATCACTGGCCATACTGTGGAATCCTCAGGACTTTTACGTGCGTCACAAAACCTCGAAAGAGCATTTGCCAGATGTCCCAGGGCACAGATTACATGCCATAGGCAAAACCTCGAAAGACCATCTGCAAATCTCCCAGGGCACAAATTATATGTGACCTCACCACAAAACCTCGAAAGAGAATCCCAGGACTGATTACGAGCACACGGCTCAACCTATCGGATCTCCCAGGGCACAAATTACATGTAGTCACCACAAAACCTCACAAGAGCATCCCAGGACTGATTACGAGCACACAGCTCAACCTATCGGATCTCCCAGGGCACAAATTACATGTGGTCATGGCAAAACCTTGCAAGAGCATCCCAGGACTGATTACGAGCACACAGCTCAACCTATCGGATCTCCCAGGGCAAAAATTACATGCCATAGGACAAAACCTCGAAAGAGCATCTGCCAGATATCCCAGGGCACAAATTACATGCCATAGGAAAAACCTCGAAAGACTATCTGCAGATCTCCCAGGGCACAAATTATATGTCCTCCCAAGCAAAACCTCGAAAGAGCATTTGCCAGATGTCCCAGGGCACAAATTACATGCCATAGGAAAAACCTCGAAAGACCATCTGCAAATCTCCCAGGGCACAAATTACATGCTTATCTGCACAACCTGATCCACGGCCACAGAGTATCAAACTGATACTCACCATACATCATCCTGATGTATCCATGATCATCCTGATCATCATCACTGCAACATCCTACTGCATGTCATCTGGAGCAACATCCTGAAGCTCGTCATCTATGATCATCCTGATCATCAATGCATCTACCTGATGCATACCAAGTATCTACCTGATACATATCATCATACATGATCCTCCTGATCATCAATGCATCTACCTGATGCATACATATACATGATCCTCCTGATCATCAATGCATCTACCTGATGCATACATATACATGATCCTCCTGATCATCAATGTATCCACCTGATACAAATACAAATACATGATACATATCACCATACATGATCCACCTGATCATACAATGTACCCACCTGATACATATACAGATACATGGTCCAAGCATCCAACATGATGCATATACAAAATACATACACATGATCCAACTGATCATATCCAGCATCTACATGATGCATACATACATACAAAAATGATCCAACTGATCATATTCAGCATCCAACATGATGCGTACATACATACAAAAATGATCCAACTGATCATATCCAGCATCCAACATGATGCGTACATACATACAAAAATGATCCACCTGATCATATCCAGCAAACAACATGATGCGTACATACATACAAAAATGATTCAACTGATCATATCCAGCAGAAACCAGAACATCATCCTGATGCTCATCATCCAGCGCTTACATCCACAGCCATGTGAAGGATCCTCCTTCCAACATGCTTGGAATGGCTTCAGTAAATGTGTCCATCACTTCTTCCTCAGAGTGTCCTCGATCTGAAGAACGCCAAGCCTCTCTCTGAAGTACTCGAACTTCACCCTGGCTAGTTGGCTTCATCAACACATCTGCAATCTGCTCGTCCGTCGCAACATACAGGAGCTTCACAGCTCCTCTCTGCACCATATCCCTGATATAGTGATATTTGATCTCTATGTGTTTCGACCTGTCATGAAACACTGGGTTCTCGGACAGCTTCACACAACTCTGGTTATCACAGAAGATACCAGTAGCCTCCAACGGGAGATCAAATAACTCAGACAGTAGCTTCCGTAGCCATACTGCCTCACAACTAGCTGAACAGGCTGCAACATACTCTGCCTCAGCTGTACTCAGTGCTACGCAGGACTGCTTCCTGCTAAACCAAGAGATCACACCTGATCCCATACTGAAGCAACACCCAGATGTGCTCTTCCTATCTGCAGCACTGCCAGCCCAATCTGAATCAACATAACCCTGCAGGTTAAACTTTTGATTTGCCTCATATCTGAGCCCATAATCCACTGTACCCTTCAGGTACCTCAGAACATGCTTTACAGCAACCAGGTGAACACTCCTCGGATCCGTCAGGAACTGGCTCAATGTGTTCACAGCAAAGCAAATATCTGGTCTCGTGTTCGTCAGGTACATCAAGGACCCAATAATCTGACGATACATAGAAACATCAACTGGCTCAGATGAAGCATCACAAAGAAGCTTCAGATTTGATTCCATAGGTGTGGCCATGGCTTTGCAATCCATCATCCCCAAATCTCTTCAGTATATCTACTGTGTACTTCCCTTGACCAAGGAAGATCCCACCTGCATTCTGCCACACCTCCATACCTAGGAAATAGTGCATCATTCCCAAATCTTTCATATCGAATTCAGCTGCAAGCTTCCTCTTGGTATCTGCAATCATTCTGTCATCTCCTGTCACAAATAGGTCATCCACATATAGTAGTAGAATCACAGGATTCCCTTCCTCAACCTTGTAGTAAAGGTTGGAATCCGCTTTACTCTTGGTAAAGCCCAAACTAGATAGGAAACTGTCCATCCTACCATACCAGGTTCTGGGAGCTTGCTTCAAGCCATACAAGGCTTTCTTCAATCTGCATACATAAGATTCCCTGTCATGTATTTCAAAGCCGAGTGGCTGTTCCACATATACTTCCTCTTCTACTACACCATTCAGGAAAGCAGTCTTGACATCCATCTGGTGTATCTTCCATTTCATTGCTGTAGCCAGGGCAAGTACTGTTCTGATGGAAGTATATCTAGCTACAGGTGCAAAGGTTTCTTCATAGTCTATTCCTTCCTTCTGAGAGAAACCACGAGCTACGAATCTTGCTTTATATTTTTCCACACTGCCATCTGCAGCATGCTTGATTTTGTAGATCCACTTGGAAGTCACAACAGACTTCCCTTTAGGTCTTGGGACAGCATCCCAAACATCATTCTTCATAATTGATTGGTATTCCTCAACCATAGCATCCTTCCATTCTTTCTTTTCTGCTGCCTCTTCATAACTGGAAGGCTCTTTGTTCATGATGTCACAGAGTAAAGCAACATAACTGGTGTGTGATCTGGTTCTCTTCTTTGCTCTGTGTTCTTCTTCTGGAATGCCAAATCTTTCTGCATCATGAATGAGCTCTCTAGCCCATACAGGTTTCCTCTTGTGAGAGTTATCCTCACGGGGTGGATCTACAGGTTCTTGTGGATCTTCAAACTCACGAGCAGTTTCTGGAACTGCTTCAGTCATGGTAGTGTCCTGAAATCTTGTTTCCTTAGGTTCTTCAAAAACTTCGGTAGGTGCCTTTCTTGATTTGATGAATGCTGAATTCTCATCAAATGTTACATCCCTGCTGACATCAATCTTCTTGAACCCTGGAAAATATATTCTGTAATCCTTCGAGCTTTCACTATAACCCACAAAGATACCCTTCTTTCCTGAAGGATCTAGTTTAGTCCTCTTCTCCTTTGGGACATGAGTGTATACTGGACAACCAAATATTCTGAGATGGCTGACTTCAGGTTTCTTACCAGAAAAGACTTCTTCTGGTGTCTTGTTGTCCAATATCTTGTGGGGTGTTCTGTTCTGCACATATACAGCTGTTCTAGCTGCTTCTGCCCATAGATGCATAGGAAGATCCTGGTCATGCAACATTGCCCTTGCTGCTTCCATGATAGTTCTGTTTTTCCTTTCTGCAACTCCATTCTGCTGAGGATTATAAGGAGTAGTCAACTCCCTCTTAATCCCTGAATCACTGCAAAGCTTCTTGAAGTCATTTGAGGTGAATTCTCCACCATTGTCAGATCTGAATGTCTTGATTTTCTTGTCAGTTTGATTCTCCATCAAGGTTTTGAATTCCTTGAATTTATCAAGCACCTCATCTTTGCCCTTCAAGAAGTATACCCAAGTCTTCCTGGAGAAGTCATCAATAAATGACACATAGTAAACATACCCACTTAGGGAACTGGATGACATGGGGCCACATACATCTGAGTGGATGATTTCCAGGATGTCTTTTGCCTTGCTTTCACTGCTTGGGAAAGCCTTCTTAATGTTCTTACCTTTTGCACATCCTTTGCAAACACCTTCATGTTTGGTCTTGATTTCAGGAAGACCTTCTACAGCCTTGCTTGCAATTGGAAGTGCTCTATAGTGCATGTGAGCAAGTCTCCTATGCCAAAGTTCACTTGGCTCCATGGATTCATGTATCATGGCATGTTCAGGTTGACCCTTTAGTTTATACAAGCCTCCCTCTTGCTCTCCAATCACTACTGCATCATCCATGGTCTTTCCCTTTGGCCACATTAGTACTTGGCCATCAACAAATGCAACCCTCATACCTTTTGCATCTAAAGCAGAGATGGAGAGTAAGTTCTTCTTGAGTCCAGGTACATAGAGGACTTCCTTCATCTTCAGAGATTTTCCAGAATCTAGTTTGTAAGAAGCTTCACCACTTCCTTTGATTGGATATTGATAATCATCCCCAAGTTTCACCTTATGGGGTGATTCATGTTCAGAAAGGTTCATAAAAGATTCCTTGAACCCAGTCATGTGTTTGGAAGCCCCACTATCAATCAACCAATCATTACAACCATGGGAGATGGTACCAGTGAGTGCAGAGATTAAAACATACTCTTCTTCACTTGATGAGTCATCATCACTACTGCTTTCTGCCTTAGCCTTCTTCTTTGGGGGTTCATCATCTTCGGCAGCATGAGCATGAAATCTTCTTTTGCTGCCCTTCTTCTTCTTACTGAAGTTGTTGTTGTTGTCTTTCTTCTTCTTGGGACAATTTGAAGCAAAATGTCCCTTCTCATTGCAAGTGAAGCATCTGAGATCTTTCTTATCTTTATGATAATGATGATGGTGAGAGAATCTTCTATTATGAGATGATTCCTTCTTGGATTTACTTCTTTTGGTGTGAGATGCAAGAGCTTGATCTTCACCTCCCATCTTTTCCTCACGAGCTATAAGTCTAGCTTCTTCTTGAGAACATTCTTCCCGAAGCCTACTGAAAGAGATCAACTTCTTCCTTGCACAAATTCCTTGAATAAAGGAATCCCATGACCTAGGTAGGCCATTTAGAGTGGTCATCACCACCTCACCATTCTCCACCATTTCATTTACTGCTTCTAATTGTTCCTTGATCTGAGAGACCCTTGAAAAGTAAGATTGAATGGTTTCTCCATTCTGAAACTTCACTGCTTTCAATTGGTTCCGCAGGGTCATCTTCCGATTTATGTTCTTTCCTTCAAATAGCTTGGTCAAAGATTCAAACATCTCTTTGGGTGTCTTGAGAGAAGACACATGGGGAATGAGATGATCTTTGATAGAATCAGCAATGATTCTCTTTGCCTTGACCAAGTTCTTCTTGTGCAATACCTTGGCCTCTTCATCCTCTGGGATAGGGATGTCTTCTTTCACATATGAGTCCAACTCATTCTCTTCTAGGATTAGCCCAATCCTATACTTCCAGGCTCGGAAGTTATCAGCCCCTTCAAGCTTATCCTCAAGCTTGGTGTGAAGAGACATCTTTAAGAGTACTTCAAATGGAAATAGAAAAGATTTAGAACTTACCACTTGAAGTGCTGAAAACTGGATCTGGTCCCAGATTAGGGTTTGTTAGAGAAACCCTAAAAATTCAAAATGTGAATTTCAAAATTCCGAAAGGATAGAAAGATGTGCCTTGGAGAGCTGGTCAGCCTAGTACATTCAGAATTTGAGATCAGTAAAGTCTTGCCCTTCAGAATTGCCTTTTTGTCCTCCCGGGTTCACTGGGGAGAGCCCTGAATTAGGGTTTGAGTTTCCCGGAGATCTACCCAGCCAAAAATCTCGATCCAAAGCTCAAACCTTCGATTTTTGCAAGGAGCTTCCAGCTGTACCTTCAGTTTCTAGAAATTCCTATTTTTGTGGAAACCCTAATTTTTAGGGCCAAAACTGAAAATGCTCGGAACTGAAATCTGATTGGACAGAAAGATGCGCCTTGATGAGTAGATCCAATCTACTATACTGAATTTCAAAAATCTGTGGAGAGAAACCCAATAAACAAGGAATACAAGCTTCCGTCACTGCAAAATGTCTTCATCTCAGTTAAGCTCTGATACCATGTTAAATTTTTAGTATTAAATCACAATACTATAGGATCTTTGCTGAGAGAATAACATCTACAGTATATCAATGCATGACAATCATAATATGACAAGCATCACAAGCATCACAAGAATCAAAAGCATAGAGACAAGAGACACAGAGTTTCCGTGGGGAAAACCCTAAGGTGAAAAACCCCACAACTTCCTCAGAGATAGAGAGAGCAATGGCTCAACCAAAATACAACCAAATAATACAGAGATAGTCTCCTAGCAGATGATCCTCCTCCTCCTCACTAGTGCGCCACTTTTCAGAGAGAGAGATAGATACTTTTCTGAGTGAGTAAAATAGAGATCTCCTATCTCTATTTATACTCACCTTTTTTCCCAGTGACCTACTGGGGCCGACTTGTCTACTTGAGTACATCCACATTATATTATATATTAAATAGGGCTGACCCCATAAGGTGGTCTAATAACCCATCGGCAAGTACACACACTTGCGACACTTGTCAATCCACATGACGACACTTCCTTATAGAGGAATAACACATCTCTTATAAGGGTACAATAAATATATATATAATACACTGATGAAATACATTCCGAAGTTACATATACATCAACATGGTGTGGGTGGGGGCTTAGTTGAAAACTGGGGCCCCGAATCCATCAGAATCGATAGATTTGCGATCAGAATCATGGTTTTGATGTTGCAGGAATTTTGGTCAGGAACCCCTTGGCCATTCAGGGACACTTTGAGGATTTGCTCTAGGGTCATAGAACCGAAACCAGCAATCAGAATTGGGTTCTGTCAGCTCCCACATGTGCATGTGTACATTGTGGATGTGTTCACAATTGCCATGCATTCTTGGGGGCCTTCGGATGAGAATTAACCCCCTTCAGCAAAATTGGAATGGCATTCATAGAGAAAAACCCTAGTTACTAAGATGGCATAATAGCACTATTTTTGAGCCTTGAGGCATGGTATGGGTGGTCCCCTAGCTGAAACCTGGGGTACCAAATCCATTGTAATTGACAGATTCATGATCGGAATCATGGTTTTCCTGCTACAGGCATTTTGTTCAGGCACCCTGTGGTCATTCAAGGACACTTTGAGGATTTTCTCTGGGGTCACGAAACCCAAACCAACGAGCGGACATGGTTTCTGTCATCTCCACACATGCATGCTTCCATTTTGGATGTGTTCACTATGGCCACACATGCTCGGGATCCTTCGGATGAGAATTGACCCCCTTGAGCAAAATCGGAATGGCCTTCACTAAGAAAAACCCTAGTTACTGAGATGGAACAATAGCACTGTTTTGAACCTTTGAGGAACGGTTTGGGGAGTCCTATAGCTGAAACTTGAGGTCTTGAATCTATCAAAATTGATGGATTCACGATTGAAATCATGGTTTTTCTGCTACGAGCATTTTGTTCAGGCACCTCATGGCCATTCACGGACACTTTGAGGATTTAATCTAGGGTCACGGAACCCAAACCGGTGAGTGGACTTGGGTTCTGTCAGCTCCCACGCGTTAAAGTGGACATTGTGGATGTGTTCACGATGGCCACGTAGGCCTGGGAGACTTCATATCATAAATGACCCACTTGAACAAGCTTGCGATGGCCTTCACTAAGCAAAACCCTAGTTCCAAAGATGGCACAATAGCAATGTTTTCGGGCATTGGATTCACATTGTGGGGAGGGTGCCTAGCTGAAACCCATTGTTTCAGATCCACTGGAATCGATGGATTCATGATCGGAGTCATGGTTTTGGTTCTACGGGAATCTTGGTCATGCACCCCGTGGCCATTCAGGGACACTTTGAGGATTTGCT
Organism: Larix kaempferi; assembly: GCA_027924585.1. Taxonomy (NCBI): domain Eukaryota; kingdom Viridiplantae; phylum Streptophyta; class Pinopsida; order Pinales; family Pinaceae; genus Larix; species Larix kaempferi. The sequence goes on from BSBM01000073.1 coordinate 16,647,116, forward strand.
CCAGGGGCACGTAACCTAAACCGATGAGCGGAATTGGGTTCCGTCAGCTCCCACACGTGCATGTGGACATTGTGGATGTGTTCACAATGGCCACACACACCTAGGAGCCTTCAGATCATAAATGGACCCCTTGATCAATATTGGCATGGCCTTCACTAAGTAAAACCCTAGTTCTGGAGAAGCCACAATAGCACCGTTTCTAAGCATTGGAGTCACATTGTGGGGGGGCCCTGGCTGAAACCCGACGTACCGGATCCATCAAAATCAACGGATTCACAACTAGAGACACGTTTTTGGTGCTACAATAATCTTATGCAGGCACTCTGTGGCCATTCAGGGACACTTTGAGGATTTTCTCTAGGGGCCCGAAACCCAAACCGGCGAGCGGACTTGGGTTCCATCAGCTCCCACACGTGCATAAAGGAGCTTTCAAACTACCATATAGGACATGTATTATGGTTATTTGGCTCCCAATTGTTGATACATACTTCATTAGGAGAACATGTATGCAGCTAGATTACCTTCAAGTCCCTTTACTTTAGATTTTGCTTTGCTAAGCTACAACATAGGATCATGGCTTTTGCAAGGAGGCATAACTCACATTCATCATTTGATTTTATTTACTTTATAGTACTTTGACTCTTTTCATTTTGATTTAGGCACCACACATAGGAATAATATGCATATACTTTAGAACATGGCACATAATTAGTTTATTACAAAAGGGGGACATGATGAAATTGGGTGAAGTGGCTAGTGAAATGACATATGAAAAATGGATAGGTAAATGTTTCTAATGAGATGAAATGAGTCCATACTTGCTTGATTCTTTTGACATTAATTTGTGCTTACCATCCACATATAATATATCAAAAAAATATTTTTTTGTTTTGTTTTAAAATAAAATCTACTAACCCCAAAGAATAATGTTAGTTGGAAATCTTAGTTATTCTATATCTATTTGACATATGAGATTCTTCCATCTTGATCCACCTCTTTTTGTATTTACTATTAGTCTATTTGGCATTTTCCAATTCCCAGTGGCATTCTGACATCTCTGTAATACATTTTGATTTTGATGACTTAATGAGAAATATGGTTCTGACATATTGAGCTATTGCCCAATGCCTATCAAATTTAATGCATCTATGTGTCTCATTGTGATTTGTGAATGAAAAATGTGTACTCATTAATGTGTATTGATTCTAATTTCTATTGAATATTATGAAATGTTATAATATAAGATGAGTTTTCAATCTTGTTTATGCATGTGAAGTTTTCCTAAAGGGATGGAAACTTGAATTGGAGTGCTTGGTGTAAAACATCTATGTATCGTAATAGTAACTTAAACATAACTCAAACATCAAATAAATGATATAAGACAATGATATCAAATAAAATATCTAACATGAATAACATTAGACATGCATGAATAAAAAATCACATGACTATTCTATGTACCTCAATCAATTAGGCCTTATGGATCCTTTCTATTTTTTATTGTCTCAAACAACCTCTCATGCTCTGCATGACGTATTAAGTAGCACACCTTGTTTGTTGACTTCGTTGACATTGTTTGTAATTGTATGTTTGTACCAACAATCAAGTGTGTAAAGTGATACACCTGTGAACCTGGTCTATAATCCGTGTATGTGTAGCCATTTCTCTTTGGTCCCTTTCCATCTATTATAAAATATTCCCCTTGAACAACCATCGATCCATTCGGAAAGGTAATTCCTTCACTATCGGTTCATGATGGGAGGAGGGTTTTCTTCCCTTGGATGAATCATGCCAACCAATAATTTGTGCCAATTCCACTGTCTGTTCGGGCGACAACTACGTAGATGTGTCCTACAAAAATGCATTTTACAATCATATTCCAACTAGTGGTTTGATAAATTGGATAATTACAAAAACAAGGAGGGAACCAGGATATGAATGAAGAAATGTTTACCTAGCTATACAAGATCAGATATATGATCATATTCATTTGAATAGGGGATTGGACTTCCTCTAACTGGATTGTTTCAACAACTCCACGTGGGTCCACTACAAGTAATACATGATCCCATTCATCAACCCGATTCATTTATTCACACTCATCCCACTCACAACTTCTAAAAGTCCCACAAAAGAAAGCATGTTTACACATCCATATTTCAAATAAGGGGTTGTTTGAGCTTCAAAATGAATGAAATCCACAAATTCCTTGTACGGTACTACAACTATAAGAACACGATCACTCTATATCAACCACATGCCATAAATTTCTTACAATATGTCCTCTACCTATTGGTCCGTGCTACTCTATGGTTCGATCTAACATTTTTGTAGAGAACCATTGAACTATGGATTCTGCATCCTGAATATGAGGGTTTGTCATGCAACTCATCTCCTCCCTTCATAGGGTAGTTTTGAGACATGCTCCATCCCGTTATGCTCTCCCTTTCCATGCCTGGTCTCAAAATAGTTCCATATATGAAGCACATCATAAGTCTTGTGAAAAATACTCAACCATTGGAATACACGTGCATTTTTGAACTGGCCTGCAGAACCATCTGACCATATCCAATGCTGATCCATCTATATACCTCTCTCCTTCAACTGATCATAGAAAATTCTGAAGCAATTTTGCAGATAATGCAAGTCATCGCACCTATCGTCGCTGATGTAGAAGTTGGTCTCTTTCAATATTATCTGCATTTCATTGCTTCTCTCTGGCGCATGTTTGTACGTGATATGGAACATTATGCTAAGTTGGTCTGAATGGTAGTATTGACTTTGAATCTCATTATGTGGCTGCAAAGTGTATTTTTTGGCAAATTACACAATTGATAATATTGTGCCATTGGGAAAGGTGTCCCTGCATTATTTGTATTGTCCATCCTGCCAGCGTGCTACATGGACATGTTGTACATACTACTCGGTCTTCTAGTAGAATTCCTTCATGAAATTGCAAATTTGTATTTGGTGCCACAAAACCAAGGGCATTAATACAATGTGATAAATGCAACCTGAATATATATATATGTATAAATTCAACATGTACAGTATGAAATTGTGCAAACTTAGATTACTTGTGACTTCACCAATGCAATTTTTTTATTTCCTTTGCACTATCTACTTGATATGTTATGTACTTGAAGTTCTACATTTCTAATAACATCCTCCCAAATTCGTGCTCCTCAATTTCATGGATGCAACATCTCAATAATGAAAATCCACTGCACCTGGAACATGTCCCATATAAACATGATCTTTTATAATATTTTTTTCCTTCAGGTCTTGGACACATTATGCTATGTATAAATTCTCTAGATGCATTCAGTGGTTGTAACGATGGGCAGTCTTCCACAATGTTAGTATGCAAATCACAAAATATATCTCTATATGTATCATAATAGTACTCAAATTCTACATGGTATCTACAAAAACATGTGTTGCAATCAATGCAAATTCTAACATACCAGGGTTTGCATTTTTCAAAGGACCTTTGGCCCAAGTTCAATTGTGTGTGCTCATTCTTGAACCTCTCATAGATTTATGTTTGTGTCATGTCAAGGAAGTGCTTGAAATGGGGTTCACACCCCTTAACATCTTTTCTCAACTTTAACACATCTCTTTGATTCGATGGTGGTCTGGTGTTATTATGCCAAAACTTTTGTACTAGTTATTTAATAGCATCAATAAGCTTCATGTTTGAATAAAGTAACCTACCAACAAAGGCCCAACAATATTTTTTGCCTGGGGTCTCAAGCTTTTCTCTAATAGAAGAATACTTTTGAAGAGTATTTCTATCTACTTTAAATATTTTACATGTGTGTGATAGCAGGTGACGTTGCCTTGTGGATTTGTCTACAATCGATTCTGACAGTACACGACGGCCGCATTAAAATATTTTGTACGAGAATTTTTTCCAATCAAATTAAATGCATACTATAGATTTCTAACAACATGATTGTTGACCTTTGAACTTATAACTACCTTTATGCCAAAAATTCTCCTAACATGAGCTAGACAATGTGATTTTAACATAACCAGAGTCAATTAACATTTTCTTGCATCAGTTTTGGATTGAAAAAATTATTTGATTATCCTATTACAATGGAAATCAATAGTGCATTTGGGAAACTTACCTTCCAGTCTTGAAAATGAACTTTCATCCACATGAATAGGTCTTTGATTTCTTCATCGTCCGCTTGATAGTTGAGGCAAGGGAGTCGAAAAGGAAATATGATTCTCTTCACCAGTTTGTTGCGGCCCTTTGTTCACAATTTGGTCCTCCAAGGGAGTGTGTTCGACATGTGTGTGCTCTGCTTGGGGAGGTTGTCAATCAACAACTTTTTCAACATCCATCCCTTCATACTCGGCATCAACCAAGATTTGATTGACTTCAACCATTTTGTCATTGCTTGTTGATGGATCTAAGGCATTAACATTTTGATGTCTACAGTTTTCCATGTACAACCTAGCCTTTTCTCTTATCTCATGGGCCTCTTCAAGGGGTGGATCCTTCCTTCTATACTTTCTTTTATTATTACATTTGTTTCCCATGTTCAATATGTTTTTTAACAAAACAAAAATATCACCCCTACAAGAATAAATAACAAATAAGATATTAAAACTCGATGTGGATGATTATTAAAACTCAATGTAGCAATTGATTATGTACAACAACATCTAGTGAGAATGTTTTCATATAATCTTAAAAGCTATTGAGAACTCCCTAGATATAACAACAACATCACCTCTAGGAACTCAATTGGATGGTATTGGATGGTGGTATGGGATGTGTTAGCACCAAGATTCTGCTGGGTGTTGAGAAGGGACTAAGCCTATGGAATCAATAGAGAGAAGCTCTGCCCTCAGTCCATATGGCCCAAAGGTAGAAAGCTAAAGGCCTTGTGCAGAAGATTTATCCCAAAGGAGGAGTATCTACCTAGGCCCGAGGTCCAAAAAGTGGCGGTTAGTGGAGTAGAAATGAAGAATTATGCCCATAGAGAGAAAAGGAATCTTTGGATGGCAGAGATCAGGGTTGAAGAGGATCGACGGTCACAGGCTTCTGGTGCAAAGGGAGTTGAAAGTTGTATAAATCGCGGGCAAAGAAGTTAACTGGAGGGCATGTCCAAGCCAATCGACAATCAACCGCCTAGATCGATAGTCAAGCAAATGTTCTCACTTTTAAGTTGCATGAGAACACCCGCATTTCATATTTGCAAACTCAAGTTAAACCTCGACACTTTCCAATGGCTGCAATTCAGCAGAGGGAGAGATCTGTGGCTCTAGATGAGTTCGTAGATCTTACTTGTGCGCAAAGCCAACCAGCTTCAGATTTGTGAATGCGGTAGGAGAAGTGCCATCCGATGGCCCAGATTTGGGTAAGATGAAAATCAACGGTGCCCATTTGATCATGCAAGCAAAGGCTGGAAGGAAGCTCTGCTGACAATAAAATGATGACCAATGAAGCCAAGGCCATCTTAGCGTCGTCGCATGTCTCTCCACCTATCTGAAAGGCCACGTCAAGCATGTTTCATGTCAACTCAGGCACAGACATCATGGTAGCTCAATTGGGAGATTCGGTCAATCCATCATGGCAGGGACGATCACACATAGCTGCTGTCATCATCACGACCATTATAAGCATGGCCCCTACATCTTGATTCAGAATAATGGCATGAGAAAGGTGGCGAGCTTGGGAACTCGAGAATATTTCAGTTAGAGCCCAATCATGGAGGAGAACCAAGAGGCTGAAGTAGTTGTGGTGCCATAGCAATTGTGGTTTGAGGTGGAAGAGGAGCATATTCCCTCCTCCCCACTAGTCTTCGACCGCGTGGAAGAGAGTTCGTCCAACGAACCTGAGAAGCACGAGGACCAACCAGTGCGTGGGGGAGATCGAAGTTGACCGAATAAGAAGGGAGCCTCTAGGGTTGAGAAAGGCACATATCCAAATATGGAAATCATCAAGGATTACATCCTCCCCACGGAAGAGGAAACAACTCCCCTTTCAGCAGAGAAAGTGCCAAATGAAGATGCCTTGAAAGTGGAAGACTTCTTTGGGCTGTAGGGCCAATTGAAAGTTCCAGAATGAGGTGGTGAGCTGTTCGATCCATTTCCTTTTTCCCACCTGGCAAGTCTGTCCCAGGATAAGAACGTAGTTGTCTGTTTGCTCCATTGTTTAGGCATGTTAAGGTCCATAGGTCATTTAAATTTTTCATGGTCTGCACGCTGCAAGGAACACCTATAGAAAGCGGTCATGGTTAGTTAGCAATCCTTTTCATTTTGTGATTCGCTGTCAGAAGTGGCGAGCTGGGCCGTATAGGTGGCAGCATGTTTTGTAACTTTTTTTTATGCTCGTCCTAGGGCCAAGAGCCTATGAATAGCTATGTAATAGGAGATCAAATGGTTTGAAAATCATTTGGCTGAGGCCTGGGGATTGAGCCCTGTTTGAAACATTCTGTTTAATGTAATTGCAGTTGCCAGTGGCGGATATCTAACAGAGATTCATGTGTTGCTTTGCTTACAGTCCGTCTCTCCTTTTTCCTTATGTGATTGTGCTTCTTGTTATCTGCTTACGTTATGTTTTCCCTTTCATATCTGAGATCAGTGTATAATAGCACAGAAATCTTGGCAACAAGCTCTGGTTATTTTTTCAGATATTCACTCAATATTTCCACTAAAGTTGATATTGACTTCATCTCTACTGGGTGCTCATATCAATGGTCTGTTCTTTCTTTCTTCTTTCATCACCAGAAAATAGCATTCTGACGGGAAGCAAGCAGCTACCTTGCCTCTATTTTAGTAATCCATACTACAGCTCTGTTATGTGATTTACATGTTGTGTTTTGACTCCATCGCCCAACGTTCTCCCCGTGATTATCTTACCATACTTTAAACAATTTGTTCTATCAAGAAATCTAACCTTCTAAGCATGCTTTGATTGAACATCGTGAGTATTGAAGGCTGGTGTGTTTTTTCATAGCTGACAACTTTGATTATTTCCAGTCCTTCATAAGTTCAAAGAGAGATCCCTGTCGGATTGTGCTGGGTCAGTAGCACGAGTCCAAAGTGGTTTTGTGGTTACCTCGAAGTGTCCCTTTCCCACAACCTTGGGGGTCATTTTGGGTGCTAAGAGGATGTTAGTAGAGCACATTCTCTACAAAAGGATAATCTCGTACTCAAAACATTTTCATGTTTTGGATGAGGCAAAATAGCCCCAAAAGATTAAGAGTTTGATTCTTTATGTGTTTGTGTGAGTTGTTGTAGTGAAATCATCAGGAATTCAACAAATGTTTGTGTACTAGATGTAGTTATGTGATTATGAAAGGTTATTGGTGGTGATGTAAGTAATTTTTTTTTTATTATCTTCACGAAAGGTTGAAAGCATTGCTTGGTGCATGTTGTAGTTTTTTTGTGGTAAGATGTTTTTATTGTCTATGTTGAATATTAAGAAGACTAAAATACATTTATCATGCAATTCATGAGGAAAAACTAAAATAGATACAATTCAAACAAAGTGAATGAAGACTAAAATACATTTAACAGGATAAAACTGTCACCATACCTCAAGGATTATGATTTCTCTTTGATTCAAATGAAAAATTCTCTTTTGATGTATCCACTATATGTAAGAAGAGTTCAAGTGTGTCCAAGCAACATGAGAATTCAATCCAAGGATCCAAATAGAGTCCAACAATTGTGTATTCAATCAAAGCAGCCAAATAGACCCCAACTGGTGTGTATTCAATCCAAAGAGCCAAATAGAGTCCAACTACTGTGTATTCTATCCAAATTGTCAAAGAAACACCAAATGGTGTGTGAATTCAATCCACAATGCAAATGGTTGTTGGATTGTGCATGAAAACAACGAACAATATAAGAGGAAAGA
>BSBM01000073.1:16665000-16740000 GCA_027924585.1 Larix kaempferi
TCTTTAAGTCGCTACTTCCACTTAGATGCATAGAAAGTACATGTCAATTGACAATAAATTTCCTACCATGCTTCTAAATGAATTGAAGTCAATTATGACAAAGGATTTGCATGTATTTTCGTAGTTTCTCAATGAATTGAAGTCAATGATTACAAAGACTTTGTATTGATTTTAGTGGTTTCTTTTATAAAATTATCCCAATAGGGCCTTTATGAAAATTCATGGCATTCTAATCCTCTTCATTTACTACCTACTTCTTAGAATTATTGTTTGAGTTTAAAATTTGAAGTTCCAAATTGGATAATGGAGGAAACAATTGACTCTTGAATGGCCCAAAATAAGCAATATGTAGAGAATATTGGCATGAAAATAATTGACATTAGGAAATAATTTTTCCAACTCAATATTGGAGGCTATGTCATTCAGTTTATTATACCTTCTTCCTTCCATGAACCATGCCCAAAAAATTTGAATTCTAATTCTTGTTTTAAGTCCACGACTTCAGAAAAACTAGAGGACAATGCCTTAATGGAAGCGCTTGTGGTTCTCAATGAAAAGCTTGAACAAGTAAGAATTGGGTATGATTGTATCACCAAATTTTTGGACAAAAAACTAGAATTTTTTGCGTCATACAAATGATGGAATAATGCAATGTACAAGTTATCCCAAGGTGCTAGTGTGCAATGTGAAGAATCTTTATGTAAATCAGATGAACATCCAATTCTAGAAAGTGTATTATCATAGTGCTCTGTTTCAGTTGACCCAAGTTCAGAAACTGTTGTAATGGAAGTGAAACGAATAGGAATAATGGGTTCTAAGAATTTTTCCAGAGCTTGAGGAATCATTGTGTCCTGATAATCCTCTTGCAATATTGCTGAGATTCGACAATCTAAAAGAAAAATAGTTTTACGTGGATTCCTTTGGATATGTCAATTTTTTAGTGAATCAAAGTTTACATAATGTTCCCCCAATTAAATCTTCATTTAAAACTTTGATGGATTCCTTGGATGATTAAGGATTGAGGAATGCTATTAAAAAATGCTACACTACTAAAATTTCTCAATATGGACTTCAAACCTTGGTGCCAAAATTAGTGAAAGAATTTTTTGACGGGCTTGATTATACATGGATGGTTGCAGAGTCAGATAACATTTTATTTCACCTTACAATTTACATAGGAACTCATTTGAATGAAATAAACAATTTATGTGTCTTTTGTAGGAAGGATCTTCCATCATCCTCTCGATGGTGGGGTTGTGATGCAGAATTATGGTATTTCTCTTTTAATCCCTTCTTTCCTATGGATGTTCCTACCATTGAAAGAGTCCACTCATTCTAACATAAATTTTTTTCTTGTTTGATTGAAGAATATGGTATTTAATTGATGTGTTTTGATTTGAGTTGTTGAATATTATGGTTCAAATGTGGATTTATTTTTATTAGGCATCTATGTTTTCACTTTAGCTTGGAAGATTCAAATTGTTTACATGCAATCTGTCAATCATTATAGTCTGGCCACTAAATATTTTGATCATAACCATCCCTGTGATATGGGACACTTTCCAAATCGGTGTCTCCCTTAGAAAGAATTCAACAAATCAGCTCAAAGTAGGAAGTAAATGGTAAGCTTTAGAAGTTCATTAGTTCATCTGATTTCCATGCTCTCAAGGGAGGGTTAGCCATATTGTTACCAACATGAGTGACTTATGAAATGTGGCAGAGAATGCACACTACCTGTACTTTTCGATTGCACTAATAAAACAAAACTTATCTCATATTTATAAGATAGTACATTGATCATTTATACATATTTGAAAAGATTACTAATAGTGAAAACTTCAGAAATATTCTTATGAAAAAGTTTGGGAATTAACCACCTTTCAAGCCTATTTTTTGCTTCCATATATTTATCATTTACCACTAGGATTAACTTAATTCCCATGACAAAGTTGTTCAATGGCCTCCTTCAGGGAGCGCACTGGCAACTTTTTTGAGGAATCAAACCCTGGTGGTGACTATAACACAACCTGCTTTCACCAATTGGGAATCCTCTTGTGACTGATAGATCACAATAATTACCACAAATAAGTAGAGAAACAATTCTAGGGGAAATAACATATTTTTAGGTTTAGTCTTACCTCTAGCACATGATAATTACTTTCCTTATTAGCAGTATGATATTATCAATTGTTTGACATTGGATGCATTTATATTAAGCGGGAATAATTAAGATGCACAAATGTATAAATACCCTTGAACCTTTTAATATCCCAGTGTATCATGGTGATTACTAATATCAAATTCTTATTTACATCACTCTAGCCAGTAACAAATCAACACAATAGTTATTTTCTTCAATCTCTAAGTTTCAAGACTAACTTTGCATTGTAATTTATTTGGCTATCAGCTTGTTTAAGTTTAAAGATATGGATACTGGAGAATCTATCCTACAAGAAATACAGAGTTTAGAGTCAAATGAAGTGGAGATTTCCCTTGTTGCATACACACCAAGAAGCGAACGTGATGTTTTTGAGCCATATCCATCTTTTTTGTTGAAAACATAGGAAATTACGAAGCACTCTAGATTCTTCAATGAATATCCATCTTCTGAAAGCATAGAATATCTAATGGAAAGAAATTCAATGGAACCTAAAATAGGGGAATTTGGAATGAAAAACTATCGGGTTAATAAAAAATTGGAACTCTTGCACTCGGTAATAGATTCATTTCCCCCAGTTGCAGAGATGAGAGAGTGAAACACTGGCCTTGTGTTAATGCAGAAGCTAGGTGCATCATGTATTGAACACCTATGTAGTTCTCATAATTCCAATGTAGATAATTTATCTAAACAAGATTATGCTAAAAAATTAAGTATTCCATACAATGTCCTCAGATATGTGTTATTTACAAATAAGGTGTTCATGCATCTCCTTCGAGAAGGTTTCAGATTGGATGTGCCAGGTTCTCTCTACCAGTTTGCAATATCTTATAATTCTTAGAGGGAGAAATTATTTGAACATCAGAGGGAAATAGAAGGATCCATATTTGCATTCCATGGAAGTGCTTCATGTAACTCGTACTCTATCATAAGGTATTTTATTTCTAGTACTATTTTATGAGTTTCTACGCATAGTATGTGTAGGCTATACTATGAATAGAAAATGAATGCATGGTTATGTGTAGGCTCAACCGACATTATTATCTAGTGGTAAAGATGTCAGGAATGGAAATGGAGAAGGGATAGAACCCTCCATCTCCTCAAAACATAGTCATATTCCATATTCAACCATCAAATTAAAAGCAAGGTACTCCCACGGTGGCATATTGATGACAAGGATGTCCATTACCTGTTTGAACTTGGAGAGAATTTGACCCCTTGATGTAATCACATGTTTTACAATATTGTGAATTTTATTTTCGAGGAATTTTTCCTATAGATATGAATAAGGGTTTTACTACTGATGCCAGAACATTTTTCTATAATAAGCCTTGCTTCAATTTTATCCTACTAATTTGTATCATATTTCTTTTGTTTTCTGTATTACGGATAAAATTCTTAGTAAGATGGGAGAAGGTAAGGATCTTAGATACAAACAAGATTTGTTAGGTTTTTCTTAGGTTTGTCCAATGAATTTTATTTGATTGGAATATGGTCCACATTTATAGGGATATTTGGCCAAGTTTTAAAATGTTGGGATCGAAAATAAAATGACTTTGTAGCTATTAAAATCGTTCATGGCATACAAAAGTACCAAGAGGCAGCAATGATTTAAATTGATGAGCTTTGTAAAGTTTCCAAGTATGATAAAACTAGCATGGTATGAAAGAATATCTATCATGAAAATTTCATTTAGTTGGTTGATTAGTTTCTTTAAACGACCTCTATCATAGTAGCTCATTGCTGGTTGATGTTTATGGTTTGTATGATACAATTGCATGCAATTGCGAAACTGGTTTGAGTATATGAATCACACTTGCATCATGATTTTTCAACATAACTTTGTTTTTCCATTTATTGAATGTTAGGCATGCTACATATGACATTTTCAAGATTTGGTTGGATAGATAATGTTTTTTGTATTTTTTTCTAGAATGGTTTTAAGCTTGTGAATGAATGTAAATGATCTTAACAGTTTTTTGAAAAACTTGGACAAATTTTATATGACTTTATTCAGAAAAATAATTATCGCCCATTTACCGTTGATCTTGTTAAGGAGGTTGGTCGACAACTCTTGGAGTCTATATCATGTGTGTAACCATTACTTTATTTTCTCTCATATTTTTTTAAGTGAGATATTAGAGAGATTCATTAGCTAATTAATAATATACCATCTATCAGTTGCATATATGGTATTTATTACGTTCTGCTCAAATAAATGTTTATCCATTTGAATGCTTATTCATTTGAGTTTGATAACAATTTGAATAATCATTCGAGTTAAATGATGATCTGGGTACACTTCTATGATACACTTATAACCTTATTTAGGATTTCTTTCACCCGATCTGTGCCAGATATGCATGATTTGAAACTCATTCACATGGATTTAAAGACAGAAAATGTTCTTTTTGTTTCTTCTAACATTGTGAAGATTCTAGATAAGGTAGTTCACTTGCAAGAGAAACATTTTTTCTTGGCTAATAGATATTTTTTGCATTCTGAATAAAAAAACTGTTTGATTATTGTTCTCTTTTCTCTATTTATTTAATTATATATTTCTCATACATTCCAAGCAATCAACTCTCACTAGTTGAAGCACTTAAGGGTCCTTATCATCTAAGAATTCATGCGCGTTTACAAGTCACTGGAATGGGGTGCCCATAGGATTCAAGGTATGTTAATTATAAACCAAATATCAAAATAAAAAATTCAAGTTTAAAACTCAGCCCCATCTATGGAATTCATTCTTTCAAGTTTATATAAAACACTGGTATAACAATCTGTAATGCCCCACATTTTGACACTCCTTAATGAAAAAATCTAATGTGATTTAGCGTAGCATTTTATTTGCTTATTATATGTTGACTAAGATAGATTGATTTAGACTATTTTTATATGGATGTGTGGACTCCCTTGAGGTGTGTATGGTAAATGGAATTTATTGTTTAATTTATTAATGGCAATGAATGTGTTACTTCATATTGAACACGCAAATTGAATATAGAATGTCCATATGTGGAATGATAATTTAGTTTGTTTGCAAAAGAACTTACATGATTATATGAAAATGTCATTTAAGTGATATGGAGTAACACTTGAAAGAGTTGGGTATGTCTATACATGAGTTTCATGTTAATGATGAACCATTCCACATGTTGATTAGTTGATTCCTAAAGTGCTAAGGGACACAAGATGTCTTGGACATCAAGAGGATAATGATGTTATATAAAAAAATTCATGTTATTTAATTGTGAATTCCAATATTTCTATGACTTGTGCGTGAGTGAGAGTTTTGACAGGAATTGTGACTTTCCCAAAGTGGTTTATCAATGCTAAGACCCATTAGATCAGTGATGGCACATTAATGTTGATGTATGGTGTTGACCTTAGTACTATCAAGGGGGGTGGAGGAATTTTCCATCGTTTATCCCCTGAAACCTGGAGTCATAGGAGAGTTGTGTTGCGCATGCTCCCCTAGATGTGTAATGACGACTAGCAGATTCCTGCTGGGGAAGCTTGGTTGATGTAGTCGATTGACACTTCCTCTTACGAGTTCTATATGTGGTTAGGTGGTGTATTCGATGCCAAAGTATATTGCAGCAAAGGACGGGATGGTGATGTTAGGATATGGAAGTAGTGGTGATTAGGGGGTTGAAATAATGATGGGATGGATGGGACCAATGGTGGATTAGATGGTGTTCTTGATTGTTATTAACCATCATGATTATATGCTCAATTTCATCATTATCTTTACCTAATTCTGTTTTATTGATTTTGTATGAATTATTATTAATGATGAATGATGCATTGTTTAATTGTTCTTCTATATTTTGTTTGCAAGCATGAAATAATGATATATCAGGAGAACTAAAAATGATTATTAGTACCCATTATCAAGACGTGTGCACTGGCCATGCATAGTCCAATTCGTGAATACATTACTATGATTGGTCGATCGATGAATAAATTAATATGGTTATATTAGCTAATAGTAGCTTGGTTGATGAATTCTTGAAAATATTACTTGTGTTGAAAGTATGAGTTTGTTGACTTGTTTAATATTGTTTAGAATTATATAAATTGATTGGATTATTGACTGACATATATAATTATATACATATAGTATAATATAGTATATGAAAATATCTTATTTGAATTATGTATGAGAGTATAATATAAATAAATGGATGTTAGGAACCCATGTCTTTACTTTGTTAGTATATTGTTGTTGGACACATATGCTTTGTAAGTTGTCCCGTAGTATTTGTTGATCCATAGTTTATATTAGCCCATAGTATTGATCCATAGTATTGGACGCATATGCTTTGTAAGTCGTCCCATAGTATTAAATGTCCCATGGTTTTGACTCATAGTATTGGCGCCTAGACTTAGCCCATGGTTTGTATTGACACATACTATTGACCCATGGTATTGGCGCTTAGACTTAGTATATAAGTGTGTGTTGAGGCCTATGAAGGCACCGTGAAGTTAATTATATTGAGCTTGCTCAAAGGAGGTTGCCCCCTCGAAGTGGCCCGTGATCAATATAAAAGTGATTCTGAGTTCTATTATTTCTGATATCTCATGTATTTGCATTAATTAATTATTGCAGGTTCATCACATCTGGTATCAGAGCACTTTCTTGGGATCGTTGGGTGGAATTTCTGCCAAATTGTTTTTCGCATTTGTTGCAGCTTCGGATTTGGGAATAATCCCTATCCACTTAACTGTGGAAAGTACTTGAGCACAAGCCCTAAAAATCATTGTGAGGAGTACCACAGGAACCCCAAAGTAGCTGGCCCGTTGAGAGGACCTGCCAGCAAAAAGGACAATGACCCCTACCTGATTGACTAGTTCCCACCCGTGAGGTAAACCAAGAGCTGTCGTTTGTGGCAAAGCGGTTATCAGGCCGTCAGACAACATTGGTGGCTAAGTGAAACACCTGAACTGTTAGGAAGCCGTACATACCTGGAGTCCATATCTATTTTCAGTTGAACTGTTGTCGATCACTTCCGCTCTAGATCCAACCATTTCAAGTCTATTCTGAAAGACGTTCCAAATCCAGCCATTTCAAATCTATTCTGAACGACGTTCCAGATCCAGTCACCATTTCAGATCCAGCCATTTTCGATCCCTTCCACGCCATTGCAGATCCATCTATTGCATATCCCTTCCGTGCTGCTATTGCCAATCCATTTCTGGACAAAAAAAAAAAAGGGTATAAAATTATGTTTTTTCGGCCATATCTCCCTTATTTCAACTCTATTTTCCCTGAAACTTCACTGACATCCATGCAATCCCATTCTGCATATTTCATTCCTAAAGACCCTATCCCAAATTCCACTTCCCAAGAACAGAAATCCCACATTTGTCTATTTTTAGGGTTTGCCATAACTTCTTCAATTTTCACCCAATTGCCTTCAAATTTTACCATAGAGTTCCCGCTTCTGAAATCCCCATTTTTTGCTTCCCTGTCCCTCAGAAAGTGTCAAAAACCTAGTCAAACCCCAATTACCCCTCCGAGTTTTTCCCAAATCCAAATTTCACCTTACTAAATAAGCTTGTGTTTGTGTTTTTCTATCCATTTCTCGCCCCCCCCCCCCCACAAAAATAAAAATAAAAATTACTGGTTATGGTTGTCACTTGCACAGGAGCAAACACCATGGAGGAAGCACTTACAGCCATCCAAACCAAACTCCAAGATCTGGATGAAAAATTTCTCAGCCTCCATCTTCAGCATTCAGCCATGAACAATAATCGATAGCCAGAATCTTTTGCAGTCACCGGGTTCTCTTCTTCCAGCAATTTTTGTGGGCCGAAGCTTGATGTTGCTCACTACAATGGTACTGATCCGACAGGATGGATATACCGAGCAGAGCAATATTTCAGCCTGCATAATACTTTTGATGTTCAGAAAGTTTCACTTGCATCCTTTCATTTGAAACAGGAAGCCCTTCAATGGTACCGTTGGTACATCAAAGCTCATTCCGAACCAAACTGGACAGATTTTTGCCAACTCCTTTTGTCATGATTTGGTCCTAGTTCTTTTGATGACTTCACAGGAGCACTCACTAAACTTCACCAAACTAGCACAGTGAGAGAGTATTAGACGAAATTTGAGAAACTATCCAATCACACAGAAGGATTGTCCAATGAATTCTACAGGAGTTGTTTTATCAGTGGTCTCAAGGATGAAATCTGCTCAAAGGTCAAAATTTTTTGTCCCAACACAATGATGGAAGTCCTAGGGTTGGCTAAGCTGTCTAAGGACAAGATCGCAGCTCAACAACGCTCGAAACCCACCTTTGTTGCCTTCAGAAATATGGGTTCCCAACGACCTCCCATCACGCCTGCTCCTCAACCAACTCCTATCAAGCAATTGTTTGAAACAGAGATGCAGGCACGCCGATAAAAAGGGCTTTGTTATAATTGTGATGAGAAATTCACTTGGGGACATAGATGTGTTCAACAAAAGCTCTATCTCTTGGATGTGGATTCTCGGCCTGCCTCAAAACTTGATGAAGAAGCTCCAGATACAGTAGATGATCAGGTCGACAACACCCACCTGTTGACACCCCATCTCAGGACGACCCAACCAAGATCTCTCTCCATGCTGTAACCGGCGTCACCACCCCACAAACAATGCGAGTCAGGGGATACTTCAAGAAGCTCCCTCTTATCATACTCATTGATTCTGGTAGCACTCATAACTTCATTGATCCTCGGATTTCCAAATAGGCTGATTTTTTTGTCCATCCTTGCTCCAACTTTGAAGTCATGGTTGCTAATGGGGGCACCTTACCATCTATGGACGATTATAACCTATGCTATCACATGTTTTCCTTGTCCTTAGGTGGATGTGATGTGGTTTTGGGTGTTCAATGGTTATGCACACTTGGCCCCATCTTATGGGATTTTGCTGACCTTTGGATGCAATTTTCATTCAATGGGGCACAACACAAATTTATGGGATTAAAACCAAGGTCTCTCTGCATCATCAGTTCACATCGCCTGGAAAAAATACTTCAGAAAAATTCACATGGTGTCATCGCTCAGCTCCATTCCATTTAGATGCACCCATCAACAGTCTCCACTACTTCCTTGGATAGATATGCAGGTGTCTTTGTTGAAACAATGAGCTTGTTGCCTTCAAGAGACCTTTCCAGTAAGAATTTAGCCGCATCTACCTATCAGCAGGAAATGATGAATATTTTTCATACAGTACAGAAGTGGTAGCCATCCCTATTGGGGAATTATTTCTGCATCAAGACTGATCTCCAGAGTCTGGAAACATTCCTGGAACAACGGGTCTCCTCCCCAACACACCTGAAATGGGTTATCCAACTCATGGGTTATGACTATGCGACCACTTACAAGAAGGGTAAGGACAATATGGTGGAAGATGCTCCTCCTCACACATTTGATTACCCAGTTTCTCTTACATCTATTTCTCTGCTTGTTCCAAATTGGTTGCAATCTGTTCAACAGGGATATCTCTTCTATGAACTCCATGCTTCTTCATCAGCAGGGCACTCTGGGTTCCTCAAAACGTATGACCAGGAACAATGTAACTTCTTTTGGCAGGGACTCAAAAGGACAATTCAATGGATGGTGGTTGACTATGATACTTTCCAGGTCAACAAGGGTGAAACGACCCTCCTTTCGGGACTACTCGAACCCTTGCCCATCCCTCCACAGATTTGGACAACTATTTCTATGGATTTCCTAGAAGCACTCCAGTGGTATAGTACCACATCTCAAAGGACACCATGTGAAGTAGTCTCTGGACAGGCACCACCAGTTCTTATTCCATACACCTTCAACAGCTCCCCAGTTCAGGCAATTGACTCAATTCTTTGAAACCCTGATCAGCTTCTTCTCATTCTGCAGGACAATTTTCACATGGCAAGAATTCGACTGAAACAACAAGCCGATCAGCACCGTTCTGAGCGCACTTTTCACATCACTGCTATGGTTCTTCTTCATCTACATCCTTCCATGCACTCCTCCCTGAAACTCCAAAGGATCCAGTGGCTCGGAATGCAACCCGAGGATGCTATAGGGGACCCACTCCTTCAGATTCGACATCAATTTCCACATCTAAAGCTTTGAGGACAAAGCTTTTTCTAAGGGAGAGGGGATGTTAGGAACCCATGTCTTTACTTTGTTAGTATATTGTTGTTGGATGCATATGCTTTGTAAGTCGTCCCGTAGTATTTTTTGATCCATAGTTTATATTAGTCCATAGTATTGACCCATAGTATTGGACGCATATGCTTTGTAAGTCATCCCATAGTATTATATGTCCCATGGTTTTGACTCATAGTATTGGTGCCTAGACTTAGCCCATGGTTTGTATTGACACATAGTATTGACCCATGGTATTGGCGCCTAGACTTAGTATATAAGTGTGTGTTGAGGCCTATGAAGGCACCGTGAAGTTAATTGTATTGAGCTTGCTCAAAGGAGTTTGCCCCCTCGAAGTGGCCCGTGATCAACATAAAAGTGATTTTGAGTTCTATTATTTCTGATATCTCATGTATTTGCATTAATTAATTATTGCAGGTTCATCACAATGGATAGATAAGATTTCACAATTTTTTAGAAAAGAGTTGTCATAGTGGCATTCAAGATAGAAGCATGACAAGTGAGACTTTGCAACCATGTTTATTATAATTTTATTTATTTAAATCAAATTGTTATGTTTTTTAGAAAATGAATTTCTTGATGGTTGACTATTATTTTATTGGCACTTTCTGATGGATGAGGAGGATGATGAGGAGTTTTGATATAAATAGGAGACTTGAGATTGGAAGGAGGGAGGTTCTTTTCTCTTGAAGGTTATTTTGGTGAGAGTATTCTAGGGATGGGAATTTTGTATATTTTGGGCATGAGAAGTTTGGAAGAGTTGGAAGACTTTCAGAACTCTTGCAATATTTGATACATAGCCTATTAGTGAATCATTATTCTGTTCTCTGGGGGTCTTGGGCACGGAGGGCCAGGAGGCCATTAGGATGGCTTCGTGGGGCTAGGGAGCCAGCTATGCACCTAGTTGGATGGGAGGTAAAACCATGGTTCTGCTTTGGGAAATGAAGATATAAGAAACTCGAGATGAAGATGGAAGCTAGCTTCAGTTTGGACTTCGTCACGATTATTATATTGAGGTATTTTTCTTGTGATTTCAAATTGTTTATATAATGTTGTAAACTTGTATATGCTATTGTAAAATTCTTATATGTTTTTTATATGATGCTATGGTTACATGATTCTTATATGATCCTCAGTTATACACTTAAAACCCACCATTTGAGCTTGTATTAACACTCTTATGCATTTTGAAAATGAAAAGAAAATAGATGTTTAATTATATTGATTAAAATTCATAATGCCTTTAGAGGCATTACACATGGTATCAGAGCGTAGATTCTAACACTCGAGCCAATAGGGCCATCATCCATGTAAAATATATTTAAAAAAATGTAATTTTTTTAGTAAGTATTGAAAATAAAATGTTCATAAAAGAGGAAGAACATGTAGCCAAGCAAATATAACAAATTCCTTAAAGGAATTCAATGTTAAATGAGTATGAAAATTTGATTATCTATATATATAGATATAGATATAGATATAGATATAGATATAGATATAGATATAGATATAATTTTATTTTCAAAAAAATAAAATGAGACTAAGGATGGTAATGGATGGAAGCATATTCCCTCAATTACACACTGCTTTTCCTTACCTCTTTCAACTAGATGTTGTCTACATTCAAACTGTATATTTCATTTATATTTTTGAAATCTAGGTTTATGCCACTTGCAGGCGAATGAGAAATTGTTTAGAAACCACCGTAAATTGCAAGGCCACTTGTTGCAGGGACCATTTCATGTATGTTTCTTTCATTAACGATATTAAACATGTTATCAGTCCATTCCCTTCAAAGTTTCTTCACATATAGAGCACTTCTGATTTCTTATATTTAGTATCGAATAAACTAAAGAATCTAGAGGCTCTCATTATTTCAAGCAATAACCTCTACTGAAAAATTCATTCCAGACAGTTCCTGTAAGTGATCTTCTCTTTGGGTATTGAATGTAGCAGATAATAATTTGGACTGATGCATAGATACTTATGGAACTAGGAAAATTGAACAAACTTAAGTTGTTGCACATCAACCATAGTTGCTGAAGTGTGCATGTTCCATTGTCCTTGCGAAATTGTAAGATGTTGAGAATTTTGGATTTGAGTGGAAATAGATTACCAGACAAAGTTCTTGAGTGCATTTAGGATATACCTACCCTGATAAACTCCAAATTCTTGACTTCGCAATGAACCTTGTAGTTTCGATACCACCATGCCATCTCTTTTCAGTAAGGAAGATCTAACAAGATTCTGGTTAACTATGGTTGGATATCAAAACTACTACAAGAATAAGTTTATGTTATGTAAGGGCTTATCCAAGAGTAGATATGAGGGAATGGATCATTCTATTCACAATTAAAGGTTTCAATTATCTACTAAAAGAGACGATACAAATGGATTATTGTTTATTACCATTAGAAACACTTACATGCCACTCCCAGTGGTTTCCCTTGAAGGTGAACAGGACTAGGTAAATACACAAATCAATAGTTTCAATGCAAGAAGAAGAAGGGAAGAAGTGGATGCTCAATCCATCTACATGTTATGCAACATAATGTGGTTAGGATGGGTTACAATGCCCAGATCTTTGTGGGAAAAATGATATGGTGAAGTATGTTGTTAGAAGGTTTCCAGGAGAGGTAAACAAGGCTGTTGGGCCTGGCCCAAGTGGGGCATTTTTGTGCAAGTCAAGTTTTGGCACTTCGAAGTTAAGCGTAGTAAAGTTGAAGAATTTTTGAACAAGTCAGTTTTGGGAGAGCTGCGAAGTTGAGAGTAGTGCAGCATCGGAAGAGCTGTGAAGTTGAGCACATCGTAGCATTGGAAGAGCTGCGAAGTACAGCGCTGCAGAGGAGTTAGCGCTGCGATGAGCCCGATATACCAAGATCCGACAAGGCAGAATGTTGGACAGAAGATGACACATGTTCCAGTTAGACCATCAGTGTTCTATTTTTGGTAAAGATGCTCCATGATTACCAAGCGGTAGGTAAGGAGTAAAGCGGAGGAAAGCGACCAGTCACACAAGCAAGGAACCACTACATGAACCGGTTGCACGAAGCTGTTAGAAAAGGAATGGCTCGGGGAAAGCGACCTATTGGCGTGCGCGCGATAGGGGGGCTGATAGTGACATGACCATGCCCAAAGGACGGCCATGACAGAAGATTCGCTACCAGAACCAACAAGTCAAGTTAGCTAAAAACTGAGACAGTTTTGGAAACCCTTAGGGTTTCTCCCAGATATTGTAAAGACATGACCTACGGGCATGATCTATAAAAGGGGAATATTTTGTAAGGGAAAGGGTTAATGGTGGTTAATGTTGAAATGTAATTGTTGAATCTGAGTGATACTATGTTGTATTGTTGAAATCCATTGTAAAGGATCTTCAACCTGTGTGCACAAAGGCCTATTGAGAGAGAAGAGAGTCTGCAAGTGAGTGCACAGACTGGAACTTTTGTACCCTTCCCAAATACTAATATAAAAATAGTTCTTTTGTACGTAGCTCCCATCCTGGGGGTGAACCACGTTAAATCTTGTGCAGTGTGATTGTTTATGTGTTTGCACTTGTCTGTTTGCTTACAATGAATGCTTGAAATCTCATTTATCAATTGATATGTTCATACTTTTATATGTATTCTCCAGAAGAATGGAATGGGAATAATATGTTAAGTATCACATGTATGGATGAATGTCAAATGCACGGTATTTCTGAGTTAATGGATGCATAATTCATTTAGATAAACACCTAAATAGGAGAGATCGCACCATGTGACTCCCTTGAAGCGCAGCACTGGAGGTGCGCAGAGCAGTGTATTTCATCTTATTGCATAAGGCATAATACTAATAATCTAAGGTAGTAGGTGAATGAATAAGCACTAAGTAAGGTCATCAAGGTTGGTTAAGTCTGAGGATGAAGCGTATCTGTCAATTGTGTTGTCTTGTCGTTGAAACCTATATGTACCACGCAGTCCTTGGATGCATTGGTTGTGCAAGTGTCTCAACTTGTAGAAGTATCAACCGCGAAGTAGGAGACTTTGCATAGTCTTCAGTCCACAGCGCACTGCTCATCAGTCTGCCGAAACTCGCATCACCAGGCTGTGGAAACCTGATTCCGCAGCCACCCCCTTAGCTTCGCCTCAAGTGAGACCTCAGTTTGTTCACAGATTGTTGCAGAAAGGGTCGGTGAAAAGGGGTTTTGTTGGTTCCTTGAACAACGAAGAACCTGGGTCTACATTGGAAACCTTTAGAACAGTATAGTAAGCCAACAGGTTTGCATTATTCAAAGTAGAAGAGAAAATGATGCTTCCAATCAAACAAGTAAACAATAAGAGGAAGAGTTAAGCTTAATCTATAAAATGTATTAAAAGGTGAAGAGGAGGAGGATAACTCGGAAATCCCAGATAGAGACATTGGATTTTGAAACAACCTTCATTCCCATGTCTCCGCTTAGAAAAATGTTTGGAGTAAGAAGGGCACAAACGGGGGTCCATTAAAACAATTGACAACGTCAAAGTGCAAGTTCACTTCCTTCACAAAATCAGTATGAAGCTATATTCTCTAGGTATTTATTTTTGGGTTATGTATTTTGTATTTTTTTCATTAAATAGATAAACTACATTGTGTTTCACTACCTAATGAAACTTGGTCTTAATTTTTATTTATGTGGCATGTTTCTCGATAGATGGTATAAATACGATGCCACCGAATTTATTTTGTGACATGATTTAATGGCTCAAAAATATTTTTGGAGATGTTAAAATTTCATGTAGAGGAAATGTAAAAAAAAAAAAGATGGATGGAATACAAACATAAATGTTTTTAATATTCCAAATTGCAGTCAGGCCAGAGGCACAACCGAAGGGTTCAAACCACTTAGTCGTTCAAAATAAAAATGAATTTATGTTGTCTCAGTTGTCCTACAAATTTATGATCACTGATTGTTGAGGAAAATAGCTTAAAGGCACCCGGTTTCTAATCTTCATATATCCTACTGAAAGGATTGATTCCAACTTGGTTCTCAAACTCATATATATATATGTAATATCCCAAATTTTCTTGTTATTATATTGGGCCACGGCTCCAACACATATGTTCTACTTTGAGTATTGGGCATAATCCCTAACACCTATGACTTTTTTTTATATTGATATATTGGGCATGGACCCTGACTGGATTTCATTATTTGATTATATATTGGGCAAGGAAGCCCCAATGTTTTGATTCATTTTTTTACAATATGATGTGGGTACAGAACTCTAATATACTAAGATGATCTTTTCTTACATACTGTGCAGTGATGTGAATGACATTATTGGCTTATGTGGTGTGTTAAGCGTGGACTCGGGAACACACGGATTACCTACGTACTGGGAAAAAGCCCCGATGTACCTAGAGGAAATATTATGTACTGGGAGTAAGCCCTGATGTACATCGAGTGTTGGGCAGAATCCTTGGAGCACTCCAAGCTTGATAAATGAATACTGGATCCGAGGAAACTAAAATATTCTAGATGTGCCTCACAACCACATTCTAGCACTAGTGTTGAGCAGAGGCTCTAGAATTGCACTAGAGTAACGCCCATGTGAGAGTGTTGAGTTAAAAGGCTCTGAAGAGCACTCGGGGTTACTGGATCTCAAAGTGTCGAGTCGGAAAGACTCTGAAGAGCACTTTTATCACATTATTGTATTTGATTAAATGATTCATCTATTATCTATCATCAAGTACTGCGGGAACTACCATGTTAAATGAGGGAATTCGACATGCAAAGAGAGAGACTAGAGGTACCAAGCCAAGCTTACCGAGACCATCCTAAGAATTGGACCTCGTCCTTAAAAGTTAAAAGAAGTGTCATATGTTGACATAGAACTAAATAAAAGATAATTATCAGTGTTCTTTTACGACTAACTTGTATAAAGGCCTCAAGGTTATCATTATTAAGGGCTTTAATAATAATGGTACCATTATTTAATTATGGAACATAATTAGTATATATGATTTATGCATTATTTTATATTATAAAGCGGGTATTAATAGTTAAGTGAGATATATTTATTGTTAGTATAGTTGTTGTTGTTATAATTATTATTTAAGAGCATAAATCAAAGTCACTTATAGTTAAACAGTTGGAAAAGTCCTAGTTCAAGAGGACTAGTCATTTAATCAAATAATATCTTTTAATTATTAATTGTTGAATTTAAAGAAACAAATTATTTCAACAGTCCTAATTAAAAGACTCCCCTACTTAAAGAAGGTAGATCCCAAGCTTTGGGGATCTATTTTTTCATTATCATTATTCTCTTATGATGATCAAAGGAAAGTCATCTACTCCAAGAAACTACAACCAGCAGTACCTTTAGGTTATATATCTCTTTTGTATGTTGGAGTCCAGCTCGGGGGGATTCATACAGAACCAGGAATGGTTGTAGGGTCATGGTTGGGAGGAATGCGGTAGCCTCGAAGTTACCCAGCTAAAGTAAATTGACCTAACAGGTTATCCAACTACAACAGATTCTGCACTAACTATTGTGGAGTGTGCAGGTGTCTACAGGGAGAAATCAAGTGCTAAGTAGCTAGGTTTCCACAAGAAAGGATCAAGTGCTCAATAGACAATTACGGAGTACCCATTGTTTTGAATTTTAGTTATAGTAATCTTAGATTCTATTTTAGAAATATATATAACAGCATTATATCCTTTACCTATATTATAAATTTCAAGGTTCTACCCAGAACCCAATGGGAGGTCTAGCAGGTCTATCCAAGCTAGCCTGGGCTAGAAAGTACCCCAGGGTTAGATTTAGAGTAATTATCTTGTGTTCAAATGCTTATGATTTTTGTCCAAATCATCTTACTTAGTTAGGATAGGAATGCAGTTCACTATATCGTTCATAGTTATTCTTATAAAAACAATTTCTCTTAGGTTTAAAAACATCAAACATAAACATAAATCTAGCTAAGGGTTATTTTTTAAAACTACTAACCCTTACAGGAAACTTTCCCAACATCGAATTGCAGAACCAAGTAGCATAATCAAATCACAACATGCACTTATAACTTTTCACTATCAATGAATCCATCAAACACCATCACGTTAGCACACAGAAATTCCCTAAGTATAAATGGCTACCAACAGTCAATGATTCACCAAGATCTCAAACACAGCAAGTAGTTTCCCAGGATCCACGATTTTATTTACAAACTCAGTCTCAGGCAGTTTCTTTCACTTTTGCATCATACACTTTTAAAAGAAAGGAAAACTGAACGTTTCGTCATTTCATAATTTCAACAGCCTACAGTATACAAAATCTTCATTATAGCAACCCACGCTCTCACCAGAGTCATCAAAATAGTAGCTAGGGCTACGACTTCTCACAAAAAAGAAAAAGGGAATTATACAGTTCTACATCCAACAAATACTTCATTTAAAACTTTAAACAGTAGCATGTCAACAGAACTCAAGACAAATGCAGGTCACGGGATCGAATCCCTACTTTTCCACTTTTTAAAACCCTGTCTAAACTTTGCAAACCCTTAAAACATAGAGCTAGTTTATTTTCCATCTCAGGCTTATAAAACTCAGGAAGGTTACGACTTCTTTCTCCATCATCACTTTCGAACCATAAAACACTGCTTAGTAACAACAACAAAAATGCAAGCCATTCTTCAAAACCACACTTTCTAGACAAGGGAAACCCTGCCTACGAATTGTTGCAAATATAGTAAGAGCACAATTCTTTTCCACTTCATAAACCATATAACTAGCATACTATCAAGCAGAAGCAATGAAACGCAAACACCCATTGAAGAACCATGAATACCATAAGAAAACGCAAAACAAGAGTCATTTCTTCCATTATTTGCATCTACGACTTATCTATTACAAACAAAACACTTAACACCCATCTTGGTCATCATTGAATATCGCCATTACAACTTACAGGGTTTAATACTGAGCCAAATGGCCAAACCCTTCATGAACTTGAAATGGAAAATCATTAGATTTAATTACACAGTGGTCCTGCCAAAACGGCGACCTCTTTCAAAACCAAAATCGTGTTACATTAAACCCCAGACAGGTCACGAGCACCTTTCATTCCATCACAGATCTTACACCACCAGAACCATCCTCAAAGGCGATAGGAGGAGTGAAAGGGTGAAAGACCGTGACTTACCTCAAGTAAAGATCTCAGAAGTAAGACGTTGGCCATTAACTGATAGCCGCATAGAAGGTGGGTGCTACACGATCCCCTACCAAACCAGTAAACAAACACAGAGTTAGAACCCTGAAACGCTCGGTCAAAACAAGTTACAAATTGATTTAAGCAGAAAAACGCTTGATAGAGGAGAATTGTTTTACCTTCTTAAATTGACGCCATCTCTGCATACGAAGACCCAGGGTGTGCTGACCATGAGCCAAGCTCAGGTTAGAACACAAAACCCTCCATGCGTTCACAACCAGAGTAGGTGAAAAGAAAGACCAACATCAAAACTTTCTTGGCATAGAAACCAAGAAGAGAACCCTCATCAAGCTGGCAACGTAGCCATGTGCCATCACAGATGTGCATTGAATGCTACCACCAACCCCAAAGATCTCGGTTTGAACCCAAAAGTCTATAGTGGGGAAGTAATGCTTGCCCATACCTTTTATTAACACATAAAAATAGTTGCAAAGGCCATAAACATTGCCTAGCACTAGTAACATTTTACCAAAGTCAACAAATCTCATAAGTTCAACAAGCTTAACAAACAACTTCCAAGGATTCCAGGGGTGTGTTGTGGCCACAACAAATCCCATGCCTAGCTGAAACACAGGAGCCCTGCATTTAATAAACACAAAGGTATTTGGGTGAGTTCACTTGTAAATATGAGATTTTGGTTTTCTCTCACCCATACTTTTGGTCTGTGTGTTTTCCATTCGTTCTGAATTTGTCTAAGTGTTTTGGTTTGTAGAAAGCCTTTCATTTTTGAGTATTTGGTCATCTGCTTTCATCAACCCGAAACCCGACAGGTAGTAACCCCGAAACCCGATAGGTGTGGATTGCAGGTTTTTCTTTTTCAATAATTTTGGTAAATGTACATCCCGAAACCCGCAATTGCGGCTTTTGGGAATTCGGTTTTTGTTTAATTCCGTTGTGTGTTCTCCAAACCCACAACCCGAAAGCGTCAGGTTGTGGCTTTCGGGAAAAGATTTTTAGTTTGCGATTGTTTTTATTCCCGAAACCCGCAACCCGGATGTTTTGGGTTGCGGCTTTCGGGAATTCCTTTTTTTGTTATTTTGGCTTTGGCAATCCCGAAACCCGCAACACACAAGTTTCGGGTTTTGGCTTTTAGGATTCCTAAATAAAGCTTGCCAATAAACGGGCCCCCATTAGAATTTTTGTAAATAAGTTATCTTTTGATTTCATCTTAATTGAGTTGTCCGATGATTTCATGATCTTCTTTCTTCAATCCTTAGCTCCTGATGCTTCTTTTGAGCTTTTGCAAGTTTATCACATCCTTTGGCTTGGCTTGATTGAATTGTTATGATAGTTCAATACTCTTGAGATGTTCCAATCTTTATGGTTTTAATGAATAAAATCACTTTAGCAAATCTTAATAAATTTATAGATAACTCATTTGGTGATTTTCCATGTTATGAAATAAATTTAGTCATTATTCTTCAATTAATAAAACAAATTAATGCTTCCTTGAAATTTATTTCAAATTTTTGATTCATTTCAAACACAAATATATTTATATAATTATGAACCAACCATTTGTATCATGCTTAAAAGATCTCTATTTTTTAATTGAAATGGTTCTTTATTATTTTTTCTCTAATAAGCCTTATGATTATTCCATCTCATCATTATTCTTATGAATTTGACCATTTTTTAACATTAAATAAAACATGAAAAGTTCCCAAATATAACATATGAAAATCTTGTTGGTGTTTGAAATTAACAAAAGTAAAAGCTTATAGAAGGCTGGCTTAGAAAATGCATATTAATAAAATACATATATTTTGATGCATTAAACAAAATCACTTTAATAATTTTCAAACTTTCATTTTAATACCAATTTTGGGATTTCTATTTAAAAGGTTATTATTTCATAATTTCATGATGAAGTGCTTCTTTTAGCTCCAACCTTTGTGTATTGGAATAATCATTCAGATTTCCTTTCTAAAATGGTTATCGTGCATTTCAAAGAAACAAAAAAAGGAGTTTTAGAACATATGTGGCATGAGGAGTATATGTCGAATAACTTTTGTCTCTTTTTCAAGGTTAAACAAGAAGAATATTTGAAGGTGATCGTCATCAAACATAAATAAAAGGTCATGAAGATGCCACGTCAAAGGAGGCAAATTGCCAAAAGAAACTTTGGATACCAAGAAAAGAGCCCACGTTACTCTTCTAAGTTAATCGTGGATATTAATTATGATAAAGGCACTGTAACAGGTCTTATCGCTGGATCGTTACATTCTAGGTTGATCGCATTGACAGAACCCGCCACTTAGACAACGAAGATACCATAGAGATATCATACTGCCACTGGCACATGGCTGATTGTCATATTCTCAAAGTCCACAAATGCCAATTACAGATTTTGATGGGAAATGGCCACGTTGTTGAGATACCATTTAGATATTTGGTTACACAATACCGTCTATTGCTGCAGATGAAGTTGACCTTGTGATTGTACGTTTGATACCAGCTTGTGAAGGAAGTTCAACGGTTATGTGTAAAAGATGTGCCAAAGCAAGCTTAAAATGTGCCATAATTTCCTGCTATCAGACCGCTCAAGATTCTATTATTGTTTTTCATTTACTGTATTTTAATCTAATCAGATAAGTTTTTACTTGAACTACTCTAGTATCTTAACCATTTGCAACAGATTGATGTAGAAATTACCAGCACAGTAAAATAAAAATTGCTTTCAGTACATAGGAGGATCAATCCATCGATCAATTGCTGAGTTTTATTACTTTTTTAACTAGTTTGATTTTGACTACAGAATGAATAAGATAGGAATCAACTCAACAAATCACAGAAATATGGAACTATTCTATCGCTCGAATAAATTGGAATTTCAACATGGTTGCATTAGAAAACAATACCAGATCGATGAAAAGGGAAATATTCACGCCTTCTCTGGGTAGTTTTGTTTTCATAATAGTTCTTTTAATGTTTTTATTTGTGTTTTACGAATTAATTATGGATTGCTATGCAGGATAAAGGATAGATACGGGTCGAAGAAAGTTCAAGAGATCGCAAAGGATTTTCACCAGATTGTGGGTTGATTGCCGAGAAGATGTGAAGTTTAGTTGGATAAATTTCCTCGAAGATAGCATAAAATGAAGGCTAGCTCATCAAACAAAACGGAGGATCAAGAGGATTTTATGATTTTTGTTTCAGCCATACGAAGGCACATGATTATTTTCTATATAAGGGGTTGTAGTTCAACTGTAGAGAGGACGGGGGGGGATTCGAGGGAGCTAAGGAAACTTTAGTTTCTGTAAACTCTGTACTGTTTCTCTGCTGGAGGGGGCGTTCGCAGACCAGAGAATGATTTTTCTTTCTCTGCAATTCTTCTTTGGCTGGATAGATTTTTCTTTCAGAGTTCAAAGAAGCAGACTGAGGACACGCTACCAGGGAGATGGACTTTAGAGCTAGAATCAGCAAGGAGCTGTTGGACACACCCTGTTTTTGCAGACACTGTAATTTCTTACAGCTGTGTTAATACAGTAAAGTTTCTCCATATGAATTTCTTGTTCACTCTTCAAGTTTCTTTGATCAGTTTAATGATTGCTCTGAGTCTATTATCAGTAATTGTCTATTAATTTGTAAACATGCAACATTCCTAGATCTGAGATTTTGGTTTATCACTATTGATGATCTAAATGTATGAATGTCTTGAATGAGTTTCTTTATGCAACATGTTCATTTTTTATTTTACAAATGATACGTAGTGCATATTATAGTTCAGGTTAATTTTTCAATTAACAAAAGGAACAACAGGATAACATTGGATGCACTGAGTCTTTAAATTGTTGTCAATAATTTTCATTATCTGATAATGCTTTGAAGTAATAAGTTAACCATCTGGTTTTGCATTTTTGTTAAGCCGGTTAAATTAGCTTATTAATTTACAAACCAAATTACCCTGTACACAAAACTTCCACAACTTCCACTCTGTTAGATTAGATCTGACTTAGTTTACACTTCATTCTAGATAGGATTAACCTAAGACTTAGATCAACCTTTAGAGTTTGGTTACCTTTGTCTTACATCTCTGTAGGACAGATCCATTTTGGATCAAAACCACAAGTACTAGTGGAGGCCTTTGTATCCGTAAGTGATTACCACACCAAATAACTCGATGATAGAATTGCCCTTGCATAGGGTCTTTCGAAGCCTTTCGCTGGGTTTTCATCCCCTGTTGTGTGCCTTGGACACCATTCCAACACCTGCATAACCGAGGCATCAACAGGGTGTCAATCTTAAACCATCCCATCTTGAGTTTCAAGTGTAGTGGAAACATGTAGTGAGCGCTCTAGGTAGTGGCCATCTTTTAGTACACCTGCCAATGAGATACAAAATAAGGACATTAGAGAATATCGCTAAGTAAGTCAGGAATTCCCACTCTTTCACCCTACCTCTCGGCAGCCCTACTGGGGTACTCTTACCCTAGGAGGATCTAGCTGTACATCATGAGGCATCAACCGCCACCAATAGAGGTCCACTCCACTTGAAGTTTACCAGTTAAATTTTATTACATTTACATACAAACCATTACAGCTGCAAGAAGAAGTGTTCACTTTATCACATTCCAAACATCTTCACACATTTGACTGTTCATACATCTACTCACTTTAAACACTTCCGCAAAGCTTAGGAACTTCATTTCAGTAAACCGATACTTAAGAAACTAAAAACACTTCAAGGAGTAGAAGTCAAACATAGGTGCAGTAGGAACTTATCAGTGCTAAAGTTAATTTTAGAATCATCATCTCTAATTCAGCTTTTATTGCTGTAGTGTAAAAATTTTAAATTTTTATTATTTTGGGATATTACAAGTGGTATCAGAGCCTAGTTACAAAAACTAAGTGACCTATTGGGCTCATTACAAATATCCATTGCAGATACACAACAGACAGAAACATACATTTACATTCCATTTTGTTTTGTGAATAAACTAACATAATTTTCTGTTGTCCATGCTTATATAACATTTCAGGTACAAACATTATCTGGAAAAATGAATGCAAAATAGGGCAGAAGCATTCATGGGAATTTGGACTCACCACCTCGAGAGCAAGAGGTGGTGGTCGAACTAAACTCAGATTGAAGACAATCTATGCAAAACCTGTAGGCAGAGTTCTGAAGCTTCCGAGATGAAAATATGCAGGAAAGAAGAGAACAGCAGGCCATAAATAAGGCACTACTTCAGACCTTAACAAAGGCTAACCCTCTCGGACAGCCCACACTCTCAGTCAACACCTCCAAAAAAGGCGACAGAAACCTAAAAGGACTACCAGCCCTATGGGAGAAAAGCAGGGAGAACACATACCTAAATCAATGGAAAGAGATTGTAAGAGCTCTTCCAACGATGAGGGTTCACCACCTCCTTGCAAGAAAAGGAGGAAGAATGACGACAGTCTAAAAGGAGAGTTTAGGAAGATAAGAGCCCCAACTTATGATGGAGAAATCAACTCTTGGGAGAAGGCTAAAGAGTGGCTGCTAGGAATGAACAAATACTTCAAAGTTCATAATTACTCCAGCGAAATGAAAGCCCGACTCACCATATACAACCTAAATGGTAAAGCTGCCAGATGGTGGCGGGACTTGAAACACATTAGAGGACAAGAATTAAGGGACATAACCTCGGATACTTTCAGCAGAATATTCCAGGACAAGTATATGTCTGAAAGATTCTTCGACAAGAAAATAAAAGAATTCCATGAGTTAAAGATGGGCTCCTTGACTATGGAAGCTTTCATAAACCGATTCTTAGACTTGCTACACTATGTTCCTTACATCAAAGATGAAAAGGTCAAAATACAGCAGTTCTCGGGAGGGCTGCCACCAAACTTTAGAGAAAAGATAGAGTTTGACATGCCCAAAACTCTTGATGTAACTCTACATAAAGCAAGGTTGTGCTACGAGCACGGGTAGCCAAGAAATGAAAAGATCAACCGAAACAGAGATAGGTTCAGAACCTTCTCGGACAACCGCAAACACGGTTTCAGACCTCTACCCTTCCGAAAACACAACAACAATTTTCCACCTAACAAAGGCTTCAATCGAACTCAAGCATAGCCAAGTGTACCCCCACCATGTCAAAACCCCAAATTTTCTGAAAAATTTAAAATTTTTAAAATAACATATAATCTTATTAAATGCAGTCATTAACTGTTTGATTAGTTTATGTTACCAGATTTGTAACTGAATGATCTTTTATTATACTTAAATTTAGAGATGAGTTTGTTGTCAATTACTGATTGTTTTCTTGTTTGCAACCACAAGGGGGGAAAATGCCATAACAGACTGGGCTTCCTTAGCTTCCGAGCTAATGCAGTAGATTTTCTTTCTCTTACAGATATACAGGTAATGTTCGGGTCATTGCTAACAAAT
Source organism: Larix kaempferi (assembly GCA_027924585.1). Lineage (NCBI taxonomy): Eukaryota > Viridiplantae > Streptophyta > Pinopsida > Pinales > Pinaceae > Larix > Larix kaempferi. Next base: position 16,689,913 of record BSBM01000073.1, read on the forward strand.
CTTTAAAGTATTATATAACAATTTGTTGTACCAAACCATTCAGTAAAAATATACGCATGCTAGCCAGGTTTATCAAGCTTTTAAAGGTAGAACTCTTCCTATAATCTCCTTAAGATCTTACTGATAGAAAGTTGGAAATTACTAGAGAATATGATAGCTATTTTCCTTGATAATAACAGAATTAATTATCCCTATGGAGTATTGGTCCATTGATGAGATTACTGTAATGCAATAATATTTCTTAACTAGCACTGTAGAATATAACTGGGCTACCATATTCAGACCAATTTTTACTCATCCATTGTTATCGCATCATGTCAAGTTTAAATTTAGAAAATATTTTGATTTACAACTTCAATTGTAAAGGATCTGGAGTTAACAATATCGATACGTATATACTTTTCTTATTTCCAGCAATTACAAGGTTTATTGTCTGATATATATCTCCTCTTAACATTTTAAGGGTTTGCATTGATTGGAAAACTACTTCTATTTCCATGATTGACAATTGAAATAAATCTATAAGCACCTTTAGAGTTAGTCCTAAATTATCATAATTAAACTCGTTTATGATTTTCCAGACTATACTACCAACAATAATGGTTATAATAATTTACATAAACTGCCTAACATACACTTCACTTACACAATCCTTGTACTTCTTTGAGCATGAAGGATAACAAAAGTCTATTTGTTATCACAAGGAATCTAAGACTATTAAGAGATTGTTATTATGTTGGTAACAACAAGTAGAAATGGACCAGAATAGCCTTAATCCCAATTTGTAGGTTATATAGCTTGAATTCTACAAATTAAAGTCACATAAAGAAAAAAAATGACAAGTCCTTTATCATCTGTGCAAGCTATAGCAAATGGCATTATAGTAGTAGAATTGTATGCAACTATACCTAACATCACTCCATTATCTTATAGATTTAAAAGAAATGATATATCTCTTGTCTTTTCACATGAGACTAGGGGAAATGGCAATCTAGTGATAAGTTTATGAACTACTTATATCTTAACATTATACCCATATCCTTATAACTTTTATAATTAAAGATCAAATCCTCTATGTCTAAATACTTCAAGACTTAACCTTGAATGCTATTTATAATGCATGGTTTTAATAATTATAAGGCAAAGTTTTAATGTTTACTTTGCAAGGTTCAAAAGCTTGGTCCTAACATGAAATATATGGCAGGTGAAAACTATGGTATCGCGACCATAAGGGATATCCATGTTATGATTTTGTTTGGAAAAACAATCAATGGGAATCTTGTCGTTGGACATTAGAACTTCGACCCACTTGCATGAAAAATATTAAACGCAACGTGGTCATTCCAAAGCCATGCGTTGGTGATATAAAGTCGTTGACTAAACCCTACTTTGCCATTTCTCCCTCGCCTTCGGGATTGGTTGCTCTGTGAACCCTCCTGGTCCAATCTTTGTTGTTACACTGTTTGGTAGCAGCTTCTATGCTGCTTCAGTCCTTCGTGCTCGTCAATTGCTTCGTATGGGAGTCAATATTTTACTGTTGGCGGCCATAGGGTTGTTGAAAAACCTAGGGTCTTTCCTTTCTACACCATTGCTGACCCTGTCACGACGTGAGTGTATCTTTCGACTTGATACTGTCAATGCTTCCATTGTGGAAGATATCCTTTGCTTCTGCCAGCTCGTTCTTTTCAGTGACAAGGAAAGGGTTTACGTTTTCTCTGCTCTTAGTTAACAGGCTCTTTACTGTGACTGAACTTCTTTCAAACTCACCGGTAAGTTCAAGTTATCCTTCGTCTTTCCAGTTCAATAAATAGTTTAACCAAAAACAAAATATAAAGTTTTAACTAAACTTTTCTTTCGCTACAGGTTCTGGCTCCTCTTTAAGGCGTGGATGACACAAGCTTCGATGGTTGGCTTTACCTGGTAAGCCTGGTTTTTCACCATGGCGTTCCCTCCTTGTTGGTTGTTAGGACGGTTAAGGTTTTGACTTTGAGTGAAGCAACTCTATGATTACCTCAGTTCTGTTCGGTCTTTTAATTGCTTGTTAACACGAGTTCTTAACAGGTTTAACCCTGTGTTGTAAAAGATGTTATGGCTTCGGTCAATATTGTAATTATTCACCCTTCTTTTGTATTTAATAATTTTCTATAAAAGAAATACTGTGTATATAAATAGAAAGCAAAGACTGTAAGCCTTCCTGTAGATGAGGTTACGGCCTCTTTATCTTGTTTTCTTTACTGTACTCTTAAATTGTTTAGGGTTTTCACCCAGGGTTTTGTAATATGACTTATTATAAAGTTTTCCTGTATCTTTGGGCTTGTTTATCGCATGCATTTTTAATTCTATGTTATGTACAGGAATAAGTAAATTTAAGTTTTTAACCACTTATATTGTGAATTTGTGACGCGGCCGTAGGTGAAAACATTGTCTTAACTCTTAGTGTTTATTTTGCTTGTACAACCTGGACTGATAGGGTTCAACCCGAAATTTACAGTTGAGATTAAGTTCAGTTGCTTAATCTACCATTTAAATTATAACTCCGTTGGTATTTGAGAGTTAAATGGAAGATATTAACAATAATGGTTAAGCTCGATGATTGAGCTAATTACTGTTCTGTTATTTCTTTTGTTTTAAAAAAAATAACTAGGTTATTTAACTATTAATAAATTCTTTTTAATAAAATTGTTGTTTAGGGTTACGTACCTTGATTTATTTGTTATGTAATAACTTCTTAAATTATGTATAGGGTTTGTACCCTTATACAAATAACCTGTTTGTGAACACAGTTCTCCTGCATTGTTCTTGATCATGATATCAATACTGAAATTTTATCTTGTTATTTTTTTACTATTGCCTTCTAAGATTGTTTATTTAATTTGTAATACACAAAGTATAAATACTTTGTACATAATTCTTACTTATTTATTCATCAAGCATAAAAAAACTAGGTTTATAATTGCAATAATAAATTATTACTTAAAGTGTTACTATTATATTGTATGCATTATTGATACATTATTAGTAATACGATAATGATATTACTTCTTGCTATTGATGCGGAAAAACACAGTAACTCTTAACAATTTTAACTACTGATATTCTGAGATACTAACTTTACTAAACTAATTACTCCTCAGACATATAAAATAAACACAACATACATCCATTCATACTTAGTAAACATAAAGAAATAAGTGACAGAACCTGTTTAAGCTGTGGACAACAACAGTAATGGGAGGTTGTTCCTCCCTACCAACTCCTGGAGAGTGCTCAGAAAGCTACTTCTCAGGACCCCCGAGCTTGCTCTGGTCTCCCTGGCTAGAACTAGGTGCAGCAAAGTCAATTCTCTCAGCCCCAAAAAGCTGTAATGAACCAAGTTACTGCAGCAATCCTCCTAACAACTTCGTTACTGTATTTCCCTCTTCCTCAATGGATTTCCTGAATAACATTCACCTAAATGAATTCTCTCTGGAAAGTATCCGAGCCCCCCAGCTCTCTTCATTGAGTTCTTTTTAAAAGATTGCCTAGGTCTTTGTTCGGTTAACTGTCATTTAATGAGCCACCTGCTCTGATTCCACTTTCTTGGGGAATCATGACCCCAAGTATAGGGAAGTTTCCACCTGCAACTTAGGAAGTGTTTGAGGATGCTGCCACTTGTCTTTTGCCTTTCCACCTAGTTCCATCCACCAGTTTGACCAGTAACCTCTTTTTAACAGCTCTCCCATGCTGTTGTCTCCACAATTTATTTATTAATAATAAAATATTCTGAATTACACTCCATTTCTGTTGACTCTGCTGAGTCATCAATCCCTACTTAACATTAAATTTAACATAATGTATCAGGAATATAATAAAACAATTTACATCATTTTTACAAAATTGGGGTATGTGACACACCACCTGCCAATAGGCTAGCATTCAACAAGGGGACCAAAACTGTCTCACCAACCGTTTCTTGCTGGAAATGCCAAGGGCTCCACTACTACAGAGACTGCCCCAGCAAAATGGATGGAGTTTTACACAATGTCCAAACAGAGACTACCGTAGGAGACATGGAAAAAACACCAAGGATCTATGCCGCTCTCGATGATTGATAAGCAGATCACCAAGCCACCATGGTGTAATTAGAGGGTAAGATCTCTGACACTACAGTTTCAATTTTAATAGACCCCGGCATTTGCCGAATTTATATCTCCCCTAAGATAGGAGACACTTGCAAGTTGAACCGAGAACCTCACGAGAAACCATGGTTGGTACAACTAGCCACCGGTACCAAAAGAAAGATTTCCGAATTAGTTAAAACTTGCAATATAAACTTAAACGGATTTCAAACTAGGTTAGATTTAAACATTCTACCCTTAGGGTCATACGACGTACTCATCGGCATGGATTGGTTGGAAGAGCACCATGTCCTCCTAGATTGTTTAAACAAATCCTTACTTTGCAGGGATGACCAAGGGATTCAGAAGACAATTCAGGGTATCCCTAAGAAAGTGTCAGTAAGACAAATCTCCGCCTTACAAGCAAAGAAATGTATCAGAAAGGGATGCAAACTCTTTGCCATCAACATCCAAAACATAGAAACTAATAGGGAACAGAATATCGAAGACTATCCAGTCCTCGTAGAATTCAAGGATGTATTTCTCGAAAAAATACCGGGATTACTGCCTAAACGAGACTTAGACTTTTCTATCGAACTAACACCTGGGTTAGTACCAGGTTCTAAAGACCCATACCGCTTGAGCACACCAGAATTGGTGGAGCTCAAACTTCAGTTACAAGAACTAATTGACAAAGGGTACATCCGGCCTAATGTGTCCCCTTGGGGTGCACCGATACTCTTTGTCAAGAAGAAGGATGGCACGATGCAGATGTGCATCGATTACCACCAACTCAACAAGATGACCATTAAGAACCACTACACACTCCCTAGAATCGACGACTTGTTTGACCAAGTTGGAGGAGCAAAGATCTTCTCAAAGATCAACTTACGATCTGGATACCATCAGGTAAGGATCCGTGATGAGGATATCAACAAGACCGCATTTCAAACCCGTTACGGCCACTATGAGTTCGTAGTGATACCCTTTGGGTTGACGAACGCACCGGCCAACTTTATGTGCATGATGAACAACATCTTTAGTAAATATCTCGATAAATTCATTCTAGTCTTTATTGATGACATTCTGATCTACTCCAAGAACGAGATAGAACATGAGGGGCACCTCCGAATGTTTTTACGGATACTAAGGGAACACGAGCTTTATGGCAATTTTAGTAAGTGCGATTTCTACAGACCTCAGATTCAATACCTAGGACATATCATTTCCGAGAAGGGAATAGCCATCAACCTCGGAAAGGTCAAAGCTATCGAAGAATGACCCACACCCACTTGCGTATTCAACATAAGGTCGTTCTTAGGATTGGTCGGCTACTACCGAAATTTCATTGAGAACTTTTCATAGATCGCATGCCCCATGACCATCTTACAGAAAAAGGAAAACAAGTTCATCTGGACAGATAAGTTGGAAGAGAGTTTTCAAAAGCTGAAACAACTATTGATTAGTGCATTGATTCTGCATATTGCAAATCCCAATGGGGACTTCGTTGTTTTCATGGATGCAAGCAAGGAAGGACTCGTGGGAGTCCTTATGCAAGACAATTGAGCCATATGCTATGAATCGAGGAAACTAAAAGAACATGAGAAGAACTACCCAACCCATGACCTAGAACTAGCCGCCATCATCCATGCTCTGAAAATGTGGCAACATTATCTCATGGGAAATAAATTCTTATTGATGACTAATAACATGAGCTTGAAATACCTTTTCGATCAACCCGACCTAAATGCCAGGCAGGCCAGGTGGTTATCCTTCCTTAGTGAGTACCATTTCGAACTAAACCATATAAAAGGCAAGGAAAACAAGATTGTGGATGCCTTGAGCCGTCGAGCACATATGCTTTACGAGGTTACGGTGAGGCAAACCAACTCAGACTTACACCACATAATTCGAACGACATGTAAGAGTGACCGTTATTATACGGAAATCCTTGCAAAGATTCAGGAAGATAGACTCTTTCAACAACAGAAGGAGTATAAGATAGACGAGTCAGGACTATTGTGATCTAAAGACTGACTTTACGTCCCAGAGAATGGATACATTAGATCAAACATTCTCATCGAATTTCAGCAGAAACCCTATTCAAGGCACCCCAGATATCAAAAGATGATATCGGCCATAAAGAAACATTACTTTTGACCTAAGTTGAAGGATGACATCACCATGTTCATCGCGAAATGTCAGGAATGCCAACTGGTCAAAGCAGAACACCAACACCCCTCTGGTTTATTTAAACCCCTACCCATTCTGAAATGGAAGTGGGAGGTGATAAGCATGGAATTCATCATGGGCTTACCCAAGACTAAGAAACAGAATGACTCCATCTTTGTAGTTGTGGACAAGTTGTCTAAAGCGTCCCATTTCATACCAGTAAAATCCACCTACAAAGCAATTCACATAGTGGAAATATTCTTAAAAGAGATCTTTCGATTACACGGTATACCCAAGGCAATCATTTCTGATCGAGATACAAAGTTCACTAGCAACTTCTGGAGAGCATTATTCTCCGGGTTGGAAACCCAGTTACAATTCAGTACCGCGTACCACCCCCAAACCGATGGACAGACGGAATGAGTAAACCAAATTCTTGAGGACATGCTGAGAATGTATGTCATGAACAATCCCACTAAGTGGGAAGATTATTTACACCTCACAGAATTCGCGTACAACAATGGTTATCAAACCTCGGCCAAAATGAGCCCTTTCGAGGTGCTCTATAGTCGAAAGTGTCGGACCCCCGTGACTTGGGACAGTCCAATGGACAAACTTATGTTAGGGCCTGACTTACTAAAAGACTTGGAACAACTAGTGTCCAAGGTGCAACTGAACTTAAAAGAAGCACAAGACCGCCAAAAGAGTTATGCAGACAAGAAAATAAAGGACAAGGATTAGCAAGTCGGTGAACATGTATTTCTAAAAATAAAGACAAAACGAAGCTTGTTGAGCTTGGGACGTTGTGGTAAACTAGCCCCAAGGTTTTGTGGACCTTTTGAAATACTGGCGAAGAAGGGCCCAGTAGCTTATGAGTTAGCCTTACCATCTCATATAAAAGTTCATAATGTTTTTCATGCTCAATTATTAAAGAAATATGTATACAATACTAAATATGTTATTGATTGGTCCTTATTACAGGTGGATCCCGAAGGGGAGTTCACGCTAGAACCACTCCACATTCTGGACAAGAGAGAGGTCCATCTTAGGAGGAGGACCATTACTCAGCTAAAAGTGCAATGGAGGCACTTTGGACCAGATGGAGGCTCATATAAAAGTTCATAATGTTTTTCATGCTTCATTATTAAAGAAATATGTATACGATACTAAACATGTTATTGATTGGTCCTTATTACAGGTGGAGCCTGAAGGGGAGTTCACGCTAGAACCACTCCACATTCTGGACAAGAGAGAGGTCCATCTTAGGTGGAGGACCATTACTCAGCTGAAAGTGAAATGGAGGCACTTTGGACCAGATGAGGCTACTTGGGAGAATGAGGCCACCATGAAAGAGGCATACCCCACCTTGTTTCATGACTTCATTCATAGTCCCTAGAAACACTGGGAAGGTGTTGTTCTAAGCAAGGAGGGATGTAATATCCCAAATTTTATTGTTATTATATTGGGCCACGGCCCCAGCACATATGTTCTGCTTTGAGTATTGAGCATAAGCCCTAGCACCTATGACTTTTTTTTATATTGACATATTGGGAATGGACCCTGACTAACTTCTTTTATATTGACATATTGGGCATGGACCCTGACTGGATTTCATTATTTGATTATATATTGGGCAAGGAAGCCCCAATGTTTTGATTCATGATTTTACAATATGATGTGGGTATAGAACCCTAATATACTGAGATGATGTTTTCTTACATATTGTGCAGTGATGTGAATGACATGATTGACTTATGTGGTGTGTTGAGCGTGGACTCAGGAACACACGGATTACCTACGTACTAGGAAAAAGTCCCGATGTACCTAGAGGAAATATTATGTACTGAGAGTAAGCCCTGATGTACATCGAGTGTTGGGCAGAAGCCCTGGAACACTCCAAGCTTGATAAATGAATACTGGATCCGAGGCAACTTAAATATTCTAGATGTGCCTCACGACCACATTATAGCACTAGTGTTGAGCAGAGGCTCTAGAATTGCACTAGAGTAGCGCCCATGTGAGAGTGTTGAGTTAAAAGGCTCTGAAGAGCACTCATGGTTACTGGATCTCAAAATGTTGAGTCGGAAAGACTCCGAAGAGCACTTTTATCATATTATTGTATTTGATTAAATGATTCATCTATTATCTATCATCAAGTACTACAGGAACTACCCTGTTAAATGAGGGAATCCGACATGCAAAGAGAGAGACTAGAGGTACCAAGCCAAGCTTACCGAGACCATCCTAAGAATTGGACCTCGTCCTTAAAACTTAAAAGAAGTGTCATATTTTGACACAGAACTAAATAAAAGATAATTATCAGTAGTCTTTTACGACTAACTTGTATAAAGGCCTCAAGGTTATCATTATTAAGGGCTTTAATAATAATGGTGCCATTATTTAATTATGGAATATAATTAGTATATATGATTTATGCATTATTTTATATTATAAAGTGGGTATTAATATTTAAGTGAAATATATTTATTGTTAGTATAGTTGTTGTTATTATAATTATTATTTAAGAGCATAAATCAAAGTCACTTATAGTTAAATAGTTGGAAAAGTCCTAGTTCAAGAGGACTAGTTATTTAATCAATTAATATATTTTAATTATTAATTGTTGAATTTAAAGAAACTAATTATTTCAACAGTCCTAATTAAAAGACTCCCCTACTTAAAGAAGGCAGATCCAAAGCTTTGGGGATCTATCTTTTCATTATCATTATTCTCTTATGATGATCAAAGGAAAGTCATATGCTCTAAGAAACTGCAACCAGCAGTACCTTTAGGTTATCTATCTCTTTTGCATGTTGGAGTCAAGCTCGGGGGGATCCATACAGAACCAGGAATGGTTGTAGGGTCATGGTTGGGAGGAACGCGGTAGCCCCAAAGTTATCTAGCTAAAGGAAATTGACCTAACAGGTTAGCCAACTACAACAGATTCTGCAGTAACTATTGTGGAGTGTGCAGGTGTCTATAGGGAGAAATCAAGTGCTAAGTAGCTAGGTTTTCACAAGAAAGGATCAAGTGCTCAATAGCCAGGTATGGAGTACCCATTGTTTCGAATTTTAGTTATAGTAATCTTAGATTCTGTTTTAGAAATTTATATAGCAACATTATCTCCTTTACCTATATTATAAATTTCAAGGTTCTGCCCAGAACACAGTGGAAGGTCTAACAGGTCTAGCCAAGCTAGCCTGTGCTAGACAATACCCCAGGGTTAGATTTAGAGTAATTATCTTGTGTTCGAATGCTTATGATTTTTGTCCAGATCATCTTACTTAGTTAGGATAGGAATGCAGTTCACTATATCGTTCATACTTATTCCTATAAAAAAACTTTCTCTCAGGTTTAAAAACATCGAACATAAACATAAATGTAGCTAAGGGTTATTTTTTAAAACTACTAACCCTTACAGGAAACTTTCCAGACATCGAAGTGCAGAACCAAGCAGCAGAAGCAAATCATAGCATGCACTTGTAACCAGGGAAATTTTTAGGGGCGAAATTTCGCCAATTGGCTATTTTTTGGACTTTTTTTCAAAAAATAAATTCGTTATTTGGTCATTTTTAGCCTCTAATATCGCCTATATTTATTTAAAATATTTTTTTTAGCCTAATATTCGCAAAAATTTACAAGTTTCACTTGTAAATCGTATGTTTCATTTTTAATATTCGCTTACCAATCTATATATATGTTTTTTTCAATCCAAAATAATCGCCTAGAATTCTATACTTAGGTATACTTTTATAATCCTTAAAAAATACCCTGCTTGTAACTTTTCACTATGAACAAATCCATCAAACACCATCATGTTAGCACATAGGAATTCGCTAAGTATAAATGGCTAGCAACAGTCAACGATTCCCCCGGATCTAAAATGTAGCAAGTAGTTTCCCAGGATCCACGATTTCGTTTACAAACTCAGTCTCATGAAGTTTCTTTCACTTTTGAATCATACACTTTTAAAAGGAAGGAAAAATCAACATTTCAGAATTTCAGAATTTCAACAGCCTACAGTATACAAAATATTCATTATAGCAACCCACGCTCTCACCAGAGTCATCAAAATAGTATCTAGGGCTATGAATTCTCACAAAAACATAGAAGGGAATTATACAGTTCTACATCCAACAAATACTTCATTTAAAACTTCAAACAGTAGCATGTCGACAGAACTCAAGACAAACGCAGGTCATAGGATCGAATCCCTACTTTTCCACTTTTTAAAACCTTGTCTAAACTTTGCAAACCCTTAAAACACAGAGCTAGGTTATTTTCCTTCTCAGGTGTTAGCACTCGAATTTTCCTTGGGCTGTATCAAAGAAACCCCAAGGTAACCTATTTCAAACCAATCTTTAGACTGAAAGTTGGCCTCCTTCAGCCAGAGAGGGCTCTCTCAACAAATCTTCCATCCAATGTCACCACGATAGCAGTTTGACAATGAAACTCAATGGCCAATTTGTAAAATAATAATAAAAACTTGTAGGTTTTGAATGATTGTGGTTAGATCAAACAAGAAAAAGATACAATTGGGCAATGGAGTCAAGATCATGAAATACAAAAGATGTACAGAGTTTTTAGCAAAATAGTTTTTCATTAGAGGCGGGATAGCTGTGTTTTTTACCGTCAAGTTTCTTGATTTCTGGTGGTAATAGAAGAAAAGATGAACAGTCCATTAAATACGGGCATCAAACTGAGATGAATCCATATTAACTTTAGAGGAAAATTTGGTGGATATTTGAATAGGATGAACCGGAGCATAATCAATATGAATTCCGGTTTCACTATAACCTTTAATCAAATATGACAGAAAAAACATAATGGTAAGTATTTAACAAAGAAAAATAAACATTCACATTATGAGAAGGGAAAAAGGACAGACTGTAAAAAACCCAACACGAGAATCTCTAAATCTGTTAAAAATGCTTGCTTTAACTCTGCAACATTTTTTCAAATATGAAGATGAGATAGAACCTTTGTAAACCTTCTTACTGAAAATCGAACCCTTTTTACATTGTAAAATGCATATTTTATACAAAAATTTGCCCTCTGAGCAAACCCTCACTGTAACTGTGTATTTTTTTTTTTTTATAAATAAACCACCGATACTAAAATAACCATCAAATAACTAATCGCTACTTTACAAGAATTAGTTTTTAAACAGCAAATGATGGAAAATCTGGAATATTGTTCTGTCATATCCTCGGAAACTAAAAGATGGCTGCCAGCTGCCTCTATTTGTTCACTTCTTCCACTGATATTTAATATTCTGCCACTTGTCGATATTCTACCTGGAATTATGGGTTTCCGGAGGCGCCCCATTTCATCACCACTACTCCATGGATCTTGCAGTTCATTTCATAAAATAATGTTGCTGCAAAGATGTTTCAATGCCTTCTCATGTCATGAATACCACATTGTGTCGTCACCCAATTGGGTTTAGGAATTACTCCATAATTAAAATAAAAAACATTGTATAGTGGATTGTATTCCACATATGCGTTGAGCCATATGTATGGTGCGCATATATCCCATGACCTCCACGACCTTTTGAAAGCTTTCCGTATCTTACCAAGCTACATAGAAACCTAGAGACAATAAAATCTGAAAAATGACAGAACTAAGTCTTTACTGCATTCACAAAAGATTTAAAAGGGATACGAGCTCTGGGACTGTAGTTTTCAACGATATTATGATCTAACCGAAAACCTTTTATCATCGCTGGTATACATGTTGTTACCTCGGACCTACCATGACTCATGATTGCATTTTAGGATGGAAGTTGGATCATTGACTCCTCCAAAAGTGATGTAATCACCCTCGTGCAACAATGTCACTTTTTTACTCTATGCCTAGAGGTAATAGTCTTCGATGTTGCGACCATTTGGAATAGTAGTGCTTCCATTTGACATCTGTGACTTTTCATGGCAAATGTTCATTTGAAACACTCAGTTCATCTTTCGAACATCTGTGCAGTAGCCTCGACCCCTGGCAAAATGCTTTGAACAAATGGCATTTTATTTTCTTTATAGTTGGAGTTAGGGTTCTCGGAACTTTGGAGAAAGATATGAAAAGTAAGATAGCCCTCCTTTTATACCCCACAAAAATGACCAAGGTGGTACCGCACGGCCTTTGGAGTGGTTTGCAATACAACTTTTACATATGCGGATGCATAAAAAATGGACACGTTAGATAGTGGTTTTTATCGCATTCACCAACCATCGTTATCTTGCATGCATGTAGACAATGCGGGATAAGAGAGCTGTCGATATTCTTACTTTTGCAAACATCCCATACGATACATCTAGACGGACTTGTCACCCTTGCCATGTCTCCACCTGCCGTATCAACTTCTGTCACAACATTTGAATGTAAAATTTAGCAGCTCCCAACTTGATATTTTTCACCTTAAATGTAAAATTATATAGCCGAATGGAGGATGGTGCATTTGTTGTAAGTCAAAGACCCCCTGGAGTGAACTTATGGTGGCAAATTCAAGTATGTCATACTGTATTGCAGGTGGTAGAATATCCGTGGCTAACCATACTTAGCCGATACTCAGCAGTTGAAGGCGTTTTGTTTTTAGAAAACATCTGAAACCTGCATCTGGATTTATGTGAACGCTGCCTTGATCTGATCTTATAACCGTCGACGTCATAGCCAATATGTTGTTTATTTTAATATCAATGGAGGAAAACATCTCCAACATTTTTTTCTGAAAAGAAATTCGTATATTTGTATCTTGAAAACTCAGACTCTTCAACTCTATGAGAATTTTCCTCATTATCGCCATCAAGACCTCATCAATTTCTTCAACGTGGTTCAAAAAACCATTATTAGAAACAAAAGCAACAATATTCTTTCTATAGTCATGGCACCATGCTCAATCACAAATTTCTGGTATGTTCAGAGGTTCTTGATGCAACATTTGTCAAAACCTGAGCTACTTCAAATTGAAACAGAAAGAAATCATGCCTTCCAGAAAACTCTACAAGTCCATGCATCCACCCGCAACAATAACTTCCTCAATTGGAAGACTCTGCGATTTTCATTTTTAACTGTGGAGTCTTTATCCCACATGCACAGCAGATCATTTCTTTTCACTCTTTACATACCCCAATTCCTTCAATTTATGCCAAGCAACAAAGGAATGGGAGCTTTAAGCCTTGGCGATAGAGTGATGGAGGATACATGTGGCCTTCTCGACTTGGCGCTTGGTCCTGTGGTGAGCCCTCGGTGTTGGGCGTAAACATATCTTTTACTCAATTTTGCTTTGTCATTTCATACAAATACAATCCTCCTCTACTTACGTCAATATACAAATTAATGCCCTTTCTTCATAAAAAATCAAAGCTTCCATATTTTGGCATTCATATATAAAATTTAAAAAATCTTTTCCCAATTTTTATTTATTTTGGTCTTTGCTATATTTATAAAAAAAATTCTTCATAACGCTTCCCAACTTGAGCTAAACCTTTTTATATGAAAATTAAAAACCTTTGCTCACAAGGTCAAAAATAGGTTTGAAAGACTGAGATTTTGTTGAATTTTGAAAACTTCTTTCAACCATTTTTCTTTTGCAACTTTGATGCCCACACTTGAGGACAAATGCTCTTTCTAGACCAAGTTTGAGACCCCCCGCCATGAAAAATGTTCTATTTTGCACTGCCAGTGTTGCCGGAAGATGATTAATGCCGTCATAAGACATTTAAGCACAAAATTTTATGGAGTGCCAACAGCAGGCTTATAAAACTCAGGAAGGTTATGACTTCTTTTTTCATCATCACTTTCGCACCACGAAACACTGCTTAGTAACAACAAAAGCAACACAAGCTATTCTTCAAAACCACACTTTCCAGATAAGGGAAACCCTGCCTACGAATTGTTGCAAATACACTAAGAGCACGATTCTTTTCCACTTCATAAACCATATAGCCAACAGACTATTAAGCAGAAGCAACAAAACGCAAACACCCATTGAAGAACCACCAATACCATAAGAAAACGCATAGCAAGAGTCATTTATTCCATTATTTGCATCTACGACTTATCTATCACAAACAAAACACTTAACACCCATCTTGGTCATCATTGAATATCACCATTACAACTTACAGGGTTTAATACTGAGCCAAATGGCCAAACCCTTCATGAACTTGAAATGGAAAATCATTAGATTTAATTTCACAATGGTCCAGCCAAAATGGCGACCTCTTTCAAAACTAAAATCGTGTTACATTAAACCCCAGACAGGTCACAGGCACCTTTCATTCCATCACAGATCTTACACCACCAGAACCATCCTCAAAGGCGAGAGGGGGAATGAAAAGGTGAAAGACCGTGACTTATCTCAAGCAACGATTTCAGAGGTAAGACATTGCCCATTAACTGATAGCCGGGTAGAAGGTGGGTGCTACACGATCCGCTGCCAAACCAGTAAACAAACATAGAGTTAGAACCCTGAAACACTCGGTCAAAACAAGTTACAAATTGATTTAAGCAGAAAAATGCTTGACATAGGAGAATTGTTTTACCTTATTAAATTGATGCCATCTCTGCATACGAAGACCCAGGGTGTGCTGACCATGAGCCAAGCTCAGGTCAGAACACAAAACCCTCCATGCGTTCACAACCAGAGCAGGTGAAAAGAAAGACCAACATCGAAACTTTGTTGGCATAGAAACCAAGAAGAGAACCCTCATCAAGCTGGCAACGTAGCCATGTGCCATCGCAGATGCGCATTGAATTGTGCCACCAACCCCGAAGATCTCGGTTTGAACCCAAAAGTCTATAGTGGGGAAGTAAGGTTTTCCCATACCCTTTATTAACACATACAAATAGTTGCAAAGGCCATAAACATTTCCTAGCACTAATAACATTTTACCAAAGTCAACAAATCTCATAAGTTCAACAATCTTAACAAACAACTTCCAAGGATTCCAGGGATGTCAGTCTTAAACCATCCCATGCTTGAGTTTCAAGTGTAGTGGAAACATGTAGTGAGGGCTCTAGGTAGTGGCCATCTTTTAGTACACTTGCACATGAGATACAAAATAAGGACATTAGCGAATATCACTAAGTAAGTCAAGAATTCCCACTCTTTCACCCTACCTCTCGGAAGCCCTGCCGGGGTACTCTTACCCTTGGAGGATCTAGCAGTACATCATGAGGTGTCAACCGCCACCAATAGGGGTACACCCCACTTGAAGTTTACCAGTTAAATTTTATTACATTTACATAAAAACCATTACAACTGCAAGAAGAAGTGTTCACTTTAACACATTCCAAACATCTTCGCACGTTTGACGGTTCATACATCTACTCACTTTAAACACTTCCGCAAAGATTAGGAACTTCATTTCAGTAAACGGATACTTATGAAACTAAAAACACTTCACGGAGTAGAAGTCAAAGATAGGTGCAGTAGGAACTTATCAGTGCTGAAGTTAATTTTAGAATCATCATCTCTAATTTAGCTTTTATTGCCATAGTGTTAAAATTTTAAATTTTTACTATTTTGGGATATTAGAATATATATATATTTCCATGAAATAAACTTCCTAGGGAAACCCACACATTCCAAGGAGGGTACCCAGGGGACCTGGATTTCGCAGAAGCCCGAACTTGTTTTCATTCTCATTCTTGACGTTATGCCTTTTGTTTAAGTTACCTTACCTGAACTATGCGATTGAGTCAAAGAAAGGGTGCTTCTATAATTATATGAGCATGAGAATTCCTTAAAACTTTTGATTCATGGGGAAATGCACCATTGAGAGCCCAAAATACCTTTGTTGTGCAAGAAATATTTGAAAATATTCAGATCCCCTTGCAAAATTCTTCTCAAATTATTAAGTTAGTGGCCAATGGAATCATGATTTGATGGTTAAGAAAGGATGTTTAATATCCTAACTAAGTTGCGGGTAGTCTTAATATGGTTTGGTGGAAGCAAATAAAATTGAATTATTGCGATAAAAAACATCAAATTATATCGCTATATGTCTAATAGAAGCATTCCAACTAATGTTGAGGTGAAGAGGTTGAGGCACAATTTACTAGATGGAAATGAATTATATAAATATAAAACACACTTGTAACCAATCTGGATTCACAGGGCACTCCAGATTCTGACCACATTTTCCTTTCACCCAAAACACAAACAAACCACTCCAAATATCTCTTCTCCACCTACCCAAAACACAGGTAACTGTCAAGCTGTTGGGGTTTATTATGTGTTAAATAAGTCCAATATTTAAATTGTCAACCCAGGAAGGTAGCTTGTGATATGCAAACAATATATGTGAAGGATTAAAGGCTTGAACTAATCTAAACTAATTTGAAGCTGGTAACCTACCTAGAATTACTTAAAGAAATCTAAGCAATATGTGAATGACTTGGAAATAAATGTTAATCTAGAAACAAGTAGAAAAATTAATAAAGATATTTTATTGAACTTGATTTGATTTGGAAGCAATTAGAAAACTTGATAAAGATATTTTATATAAAAGCAAGTAGAAAACTTGATAAAGATACTTATTTGTTATCCAAACCTTAAATTATGAACATCTTCATTATTTGCATAAATAGAAACTAATTCTTATGATTAACAAATTAAAACAACTTAAAGAATGGAATTATTAACTATGATTTAGAAATAAACTATCTAGAAACAAATTGATAAATTCTGAGATAGTAACTAATTATCAAATCTGATATAAAACTTAACTTTGGAAGAAGGTTGAAAGGAGATAAAGGAAGAAAATATGGAAGGAGGAAATAATGAGAAAACTTAATTAAAAACTCTATGTAACATAAAACAAGATTCAAATTATATCTAAAATTGTTAATTAGAAGCAAGAAGCATTATATCTAATACGCAGAAGAAACTGGATTCTAGGAAACACAAAATAGTGCAGAAAAGGTAAAAATCCGAATGACGATCCGAATGCCTGTCTGAATGAGAGTCCGAATGAGGAAAAACTAACTAAACTAAGGAGAAGGAGTAGTTTTGGTGATCTTAATGTTAGCTGGCGAATGCAGATGAACCTACAATGCATAGAAATCAATGAGAAGACTTGTTGAGAAGCTATGTTAATCGAAAGCAACCTATTCTAATCATTGTCTAAAGGAGATAAACTATTTATATGATATGTGAAAAGAAGACTAATAATGGAAGATAGAAGTAACCTACAGCTACAGAGGAAGGCTGATTAACTATTGAAATTAACTTACAGCTACAGGAAGAAGAAACTGATGGAAGAAACTGAAATAACATATAACAACAAATTATGGAGGAAAAATGAAAGCAACTACATAATACTAAGCTTGTTCAACCATTCCTAATCCTGAAAAAGAGATTGTGTTAGCAGCAGGATATGATTTACAAGAGAAGTAAGGAAATAACATCTATAGTAAACAAGAATAATTTAAACAACTAAGAAATAAACTATCTACTTGCAGAAAGAAAATACAAAATGAAATAAACCTTTGGTTGATGAGGGGCCCTTCCCAGCAATCAGAGATGGAAACTAAAACTGTCTTAAACACTATCAACAGAGCATCAATGTACTGAAACTTCCATTAATTCTGAGAAAATTACACAAAACTTATGCAGAAGTAACTGCTATCTCCTGTCTATTCTCTATGCTATTTGATCTCCGTTTTCTCCATAAGAGGCATCTATTTATAAGTTACAATGGGAGAGAAGGTCGACAAAGTCGACCTCTCTAAAAATAGAGGTCTTTTAAGACTACAAACAGTTGCTTAAAGTGATACATGACAATGCAAAGGGCATCCACCAGGCTTTATCGGGTCGATTCCTCCACGAGGCAGTTGCAACGTCGATTTTCCTTTGGCGTGGGCAGAGAGGTGGTGCATTGGCAGACTAAATGCACAGAGGATAGGACTGCTGGAGTTTTGACGTGGGTGAAGCTTTGTGTTGGCAGGATGAGCGTAGGATGACGGGCTTCTTCCAGAACGTCGGCGTAAATGAGCGTGAACAAGTGCAAATGATCCTCTGCCGAAGGAGCAAGAGAATCGGTGAGCTAGAGTGCTAACATAAGCGTGGGATGCGTTGTCAGGATTAGAGAACCTGGGGATGGATCTTCTAGAGCAATGACTCATTGACCATGCCCATTACATGGCAAACAGAACCCATGTGCCTTTTTCTGCATTTAATGTTCTGGGATATGCCAATTGTGGATTTTGTGGGCTGAACAGAAGGCTGAATGATGAGTTGAATGCGCTTGAACTGAGCATTATAAACATGCGGTCTGAATGAAGGGTCACTTGAAAAATGCAGCCTGTAAATTAAAATGTAAATGTCAATAATGTCCAGAAGTTGTCCTTTGAACATAAACAATTCATAATATAGCGAAATATAAACAAGATTTGCGTAATAGGTAAATATATGCATACCTAGACTGTCTGATGGCCTGAATGACAAAAATAATAACTTATCATAGCAAAAATAATGAAAATAACGCCATTCAGAGTATATTTGATGATAAAAAATGGTGACAAAAATGGATGTCAACACAAGCCATAATAGCCTGTCCTATTTCACTGAATGTTCTCTTTGTGCGCATCCAACCTATCCAAAGATACCAATATTTCCATACTAGGAAGATCTCAAACCGATTTACACCAGAGGGCTTCCCCTGTGAACAAAAAAAAATATTTTTCAAATCTAATCTTAAAAAAACAAAAAACAATCGACGTATTGAATTGAAACAACCAGAGAGGCCAGGAACCCATCCTTAGTGGTCCCATATTCCCATTCATTGAAATCCTCGTAGAAGTCTCAGTTGTAAAAGTAGTGTGGATCTTAGTACATAGTTAGTTTATCTATTTGTTTATTATTTTCTTTTAGCCTATAACCCCTACACTGAAGCTCTAGAATTCTTAAACTTCATTGTGAAATGGTAGGAGGAATGATGTGGATGATTATGCAAGCAAAGTGACACCATAGTTTCAAAAGTGACATGCAAGAATGAAAATTTGAGAAGAATCAAAACATATTTACTTGTAAGAGATGCCATCCTTGATTGGGAAAGGAAAGTATGTTCATGTAACTTAGGTGTAACTATGCTAAATTTTCCAGCCAATTGGATATTGGAAATAAGGTATAATATGAAAAAAAAGGAATGTAGCACATCCATAAAATACAAGTCCCTAATTACTCCCTAATTACTCCGTTCAGTTAAACAACATAAAAGAATATCTCACAACACTTTCCCCTTTGGTTTACTGCATATTCTATGTATACTATGGTTAATTCAATGTTGTATTAGGATTTACACAGTGGCCATTATATATTGTTGTGTAGTATTATAGATTAATTAACTATAACTCAAGCATCATACATGATTTGACTATGTAGAAAAAACTTGATCTACATCCTAAACTAGTAGACTATTTATATAAGTAATAGTGATATTAGCATGGCTGATCCATTACTTCTTGCTCTCTATGAATTTACAGGATTATGAACAAGGTTATATATGATTTAGTATGATAGTAAGTCTTATCAGGAAAAAAATTACGTAGATGTGATGATAGTAGTTTATACATATGTGGCATTCAAAGTATTAGTGACATACATAATTACTCTTTCTACCATGTTACAACATAAGCATCATATAAATTAATAGAGTAATCCAAACCTTGGATAATACGTTGTAACTTGATTGGAGTGATCTTAATAGGGTAGGCACGATTAATTAAAATCCAAGGAATAGTTTGAGTCCATGGCAAGGAAAAAATTTAACAATTGTTGACACAATTCTATCGACAAGGGTTCACTTCACACTACTATCAACAAACACCAACTAGACACCCTTAAGCATCGGCCCAGAAAGGTTTAACCCTTTCTAGCAACACCTACAAAGAGAGTGAGGTCTCAACCGAGATGTTCAAGGGGGCTGCAGGAACCAAGTTTCCGTAGTAGGGAGAAGACATGCGTTAACTCTTATCCAGTCACTACCAAAACCAGAGATATGTCTTCTCATTATACTAACAATTCAAATATACATTCGTCATCCGCATCAACAACATGTAAATGACATTCGCATCAACCAGAATTACATATTAATCGACAAAGCAACAAAACCTTAAACACATCGCATCATTAAGATAACACTCATCATTCATAACATGGTGGCAAAAATAGAAACATAGAATAGAGACATAACCGAACATTCTCATGTATTAACTCATCTCTCAAAATCTACGGTACAACCTTCGCAGGAACAGTTCCAAGCAACTTAACGCAAATCCATATACAGATTAAAACTTGTCGAAGGCAGAAAAATACATCAAATTATTCGATGGATCTTCTATCTTCTTTGATTCTAGCATGGCCCTCTATTACAATTTGTGTTTATATTTATAGACTCCTAAGGTGGTTACAAAATGGTCCAAATGACCATATCTAACTAACAAGGACCAAAAATTTCGCTTTCATCGGCTTCTTATCCTTCGTGAATGATCATTTTCCTTTGTTGATGACCCCTTCGTCGCTGTCAAGTCCGCAACTTCTGTGCTCTAACCCCATGCCAACAGGCTTCCAACACAAACTTGTGGGTCTCCCTCGAGCCACCTCAGCTGGATGCCTTTGCTACGGCTCTGTTTCGCCAAATTGATCATCCTTTGTTGACAACTGTGCTGACAACTCTGCTTCTAGTACATCCATTTCATGAATCTGATCATCCTTCGTTGAGCATTCGGTCGACGATTCTGCTTCCGACACATCCGTTTCTCGAATTTGACCATCCTTCACTGAACACTATGTTGACAAATCTGCTTCTAGCACCTTTGTTTCACAAATTTGATCATCCTTCCCTGAACCCGGAGTGCCCTTTCTATGGTTGCTTCTGCAGTCGACAGACCCTCTTTTCTTCCAACAACTGAATTTTTCTTAGACATCTCGGTTGAGAATTGATCTCTTTTATTCCGTATTGTTTTCACATCTTCATCTGCCAGTTGCATGTGAACACATGTCATCTTCTCCCTAAGTGGACCATGGGTTCTTCCGCTAGAAATGAAGTGCGCCATCATAACCCTCTACTCTCACTTATTTACTATGCAACTTCCTTTCCCCTCTATCCTCACTGCTTGACTCTGCAACTTTCTTACCCCTCTATCCTCACTGCTTGACTCTACAACTTTCTCAGAGTCACACATCCGGCTCAATAACTCTTCATAACTCTATCTATCCATTGTTTTGGGTATTTATAACTTAATTCGCTCGGTCCCTATCCATCATGGCATCTTTGAGAATTGATTACCAAGTCATTCATCGAATATTTCCTTAATTTTCAAAATTACGCCATCGAGTGTGTCATCATCCTCCTCTGGCACCTTCCGTCGATGCTTAAATTTTGTAATTATTTATATGATTTGAATGCCATGATCTAACTGTCAAAAAACTTCAATTTCCATCGCTTACTCTTTCCTCTAGTATTGCACAAACCCCATGCAGTCTACACATCTCCAATGTTTTTTTTTTTGAACTGGTGTGAACCTTGTTTCAGTCACCATGCGCCCAACTATGGCGATAGGGCTTCAATTGAATTCCATTCACTTGATTTTTCAATATTGTCGCATCTAGCTTTTGTAACTGTACCACACCTCCGATAGTGATAAAATTTATAATATAGGGACCCAACCAATGCATCTATAGCTTACCTGGATGCTTCACAAACTTACTGTTGTACAACAACACCATATCTCCATGCTGGAAGTGCTTTCCTTTGACATGGCGATTTTGCCATGCCTTCTGGCGATCCTTTTCTACCTATAGTTGGAATCCTGCGATAAACCTATCCTTGTCAAGTTGTACTAACTGCGCCAACCATTCTTCGATTGCTCTGTCATCGCTCATTCCTGTGGCTGCTGTGATGTAGAGACTGGGGACAATATACTCCATTGGCATCACTACTTCTTGTCCGTAAACTAACTTGAATGGTGTCTGGCCTGTCAAATGTTTACAAGTTGTCCTGTAGGCCCACAATATTGCGGGAATCTTCATATCCTAGTCGTCGTGGTTTGTGTTACATAACTTTGTTAGTGCATGATCCAATACCTTGTTAAATGCTTCCACCACACCATTCTCCTGTGGGTGATATGGAGTACTCTTGCGATGTTGAATTTGGAATTCTTCTGTCATTTCCTTGTTAGTTTTGTTGACAAAGTGAGTACCCTAGTCGCTCATTAGTATCTTTGGACACCCAAACCTAGTGACCACATTATCGAAGAGAAATATTGCTGATGTCACAGCTGTGCAATCCTTTACCGATGCAGCTTCATCCCATTGTGTCAAATAATCAGTCACAGTGATTATATATCGCGACCTTGTTCTTTTTCCTGGTGGGTTGATAGGTCGAAATCTTGTAGTGTCAGTTGAGGTACTAGCAGCATTTCATCCCTTCACAATGGTTTTCTTGTTCTTTGGCACACATCGTAGCTCCTGGCATAATCTGCAGCATCTCCATGCATCGTTGGCCACCATAGTCCAGCTCTAATTATCTTCCTAGCAGTGGCACGTCCTCCACATTGTCCTCCTGCGATTCCATTGTGAGATTTCGCTAGTATCCTTTCCTGCTCATGCGGAAGAATGTATCGGCAAAGGATCTCGCCTGGCCCCATTTTGTAAAGTTGACTTGCGATTACTTGAAAGTTGGCAGCCCTCAACACTAACTGTTTGTTCTGGATGGTATTCAATCCTTTTGGTGCACATCCTGTAGTCAAGAACTGGATGATTTGCTCGTAATGGTCATCGACCATCCCAATTCGAAATAATTGTGCATCTGGTAAGCCCTCGTTGATGCTTCTGGGTTCTTCTCCTGACTCAATTCGGGATAGGTGATCAGGCCCTGCATTCAGTCGTCCTGGTTTCACAATAATCTCAAAGTCAAATTCTTGAAACAAGAGCAACCAACGACATATTTTCCCCCACAAAATAGGCTTGTTGACCAAATATTTTAATTCTGAGTGGTCAATAAACATATTGAAATGGCCTCAAAGTAGGTAGTGGCGGAACTTCTGTAGTGCATAAACCATTGCTAACCCTTCCCTTTCTATCATCACGTAGTTTGGCTTTCACTCACTCTTTGTACTTGGGATTCAACCGATAAGGTCGCTGCTTGACCAATTTTGCATTAGGTTTCAGTAGAATCTTCATTTCGCCCAGTTCCCTGGAAATGCCTTTCATTTCTGAAAATTTCGTTGGCAACAAGTCTTGGAACTTGTGAAGTAGATCGGTGACTTTTGCGATTTTCGCATCATCCCAATAATCTCCTATGCTCGCGAACTTGGGGTCTTCCTCTGACTCAATATTAACCTTCTTGAGTCGTAGCAGCTCTTGAAATTTGTCAAAGGGTATATCTGGTGCTTCGAAATCTTGGCTTCCTTCGGAATATGTTATATAGACATCTCGTGGATCATCCTCATCTTCCAGTCCTCCCATCACATTGTAACATTCCAATAGCATCTATGGTGTCGCAGTCCACTGTAATCCCATTGGTTTCTCTATCGGTACTGATTCAAGTACCTTCTCCTGAATGTTCTGCAGTGCGTTATGGATGAAGGGGTTTTCATCCGAAAAGCTGAAAGTCTAGCTAAAGTTAATAGTCATCTCCTCCCACGTAGTCATTCTGTGTCGCAGTTCTGCTGCGACATACCAGTTCCGCGATACCTCATCCAATGTATGGATGAACACATGGACCCATTCTTTGTATGGTCTCATTCGCCATGCGCTTTGACATTCCTCTAAGTAATCCCTTGGGTCACTCCTTCCACTATAATTTCTTCTGGAGTACCGTTCAGTTTCTCTGAACCTAATCTCCATTAGTTTTCGACATAGCAGCCAGCTCATTATTGTCGACTTCTAAATTTCCCACCATCGCACTGGTGTAGCATTCAGTGCTTCCTCTAATGCCAGCAACCTCTGCGATTCTTCTAATATTTCTTCAAATTTGGCGATGAATTTGGTCAGTTTGGGAAATCCTTCATATGTTGTTAGTTCGCCACCCATCTCAACAATTGGGTGATGCGTGCGCATCTTCTGAATGATACCTCATGTAGTCGATTCTACCAATTCTCCAATGCTTCATCAAAATCTGATGATGCCGAGCTAACACTTCGCCACCGCAATTCTCCATCGATGGTGGGATTAATATAGTCCTATGAGATGTTGTACACATTGTCCCATCCTTCTGTGAATTCATCCACATTGGCTCGACATACCTCTTCCCTTCCAATGGATCCAGTGGTGCGACGACCCTCATGTCGTGGTTCTCAAACGGTATTGTTTGTTTCCGGACGTTGATCATGGCTTGGTTCTCCATCACCCAATCCATCCCTAACAACACATGATAGGTAGCCATTTTATCAACTATTTCTAGCACATCGAAATCTGCATAGGTCTTGAGTCCCTTTATCTCGACTGGTATGTGGCATAATCAGCCAATGGGCGTGACCTTACTGTGGTTCTCTAGTCGAAGCTATACTGGGGACCATACCAACTATGGTTTCCCCATTGTCTCCCATGTCTGTTTCGTTGAGATATTCACATCTGACCCCAAGTTTAGAATAATGGATTTAACATCGAATGCACCAATCTGTGCATTCATCCTCATTTCTCTTCCTATCTTCTTTTTGTGCATCCGATTTAATGTTCAAATCTGTCGTCCATCCTCCTATCGTTGTAGTAGGCTGGCTATTTCAGCTAGCGCATACTGATCTTTCTCTAGTTCCAAACAAATTTCTAGGAAGGCCCTCAAGTTGTTGATATTTTTCTGTGAGTTCGTCGTATCACATGCTCATGGCATCTCATATGTGGGTTCATTCTGGCCAATAGGTGGCTACCTCATCCATCTCATTGTCTCTTGCGCTTCTAGAAAGATATCCTTTTCTGCTTCCACATCAAGTCAGACCTATTTTCTTCCTATTGGTCGGACACTCGATTGTGGCCTGTTTTCCCCTATCGCAGCCCCTCCTCTGGTTACTACTATGACGTTCAACTGTCGACTTCTTATTATGTATGTTTGGAGGTGGATTTTGACCCTTATTTGGATTCGGTTGAGGTTGGGGTGGATTTTTATTTTTCCACTTTGCAATCAGCTAGGGACGATCCTCAACACTGTGGTCCGATGTGCTACAATAAGTACACTGCGGAGCAGGGCTTGAACAATCTCTTTGATAATGTCCAAATTGACCACAATTATAGCATACAATTGACCCTCGACCTTTTCCAAAAGCTCCTCCCTGACCAACACCTCGACCCCGACCTCCGCGGATTCCTCGTCTGAATCCTCCTCGCGGTTGGGCATATTGTTGTTGGTTATATTGCGTAGTCTGATACTACGGTTGGCCATACTGCGACGGGGGTTGACTGTACACCAGATATGGTTGGCTATAGTGGAGATGTGGCTAGTTATAGTGTTGATTGTAGTACGGCTATTGTTGACTATAGTGTGGTTGCTGGTGACTGTATTGCGGTTGCTACTATGTCGGGGGTTGCTCCTCCCCCTTCATAAAATATGTATTTGCAATCCTTTCTTGAAGCAATTCATATGCCCTACAATCCTTCTCCTCGTTCCTGACTGATCAACAGAAATTGTAGAAAAGGTTTTCCGGTTTTGACACCATCTTCTGTAAATATACGCATTCCTCCAACCGATGCCTCCTCGTCTAACAGATTTGACACCACGACATTCCTCCCTGGCTAAGTGGATTCGATGCGCCATACTTTAGATATTCACGAAACTCCGACAATTGGTCCTTGTGATTCCCTTCTGATTTGCAATGAGTGCACCATATTTCCTCTCACACCTCTTTTCCCTTCTTAATGTCTTGGAGATGGATCGTCAGGTTTGCTAGTTTCACTTGAATGTGGTTCATTCCTAATTCTGCTTCGCCAACTGGTGAAGCCTCCAACTTCATTGCGATTTTTAGTGCTTCTTCTTGGGATGTGATTTTCTGCTACATCAGCGGCATACGAATATGTGGTACTAGCCCTACAATCAACCATTCCTTGTGTTGTATGTTGCTCATCCCAAAACTGACTTTCTCCATCAAAGTTTTATATCTCTGGTCAAACTCCCACACTGATTCGTTTGGAAACTGCTTGATCTCCTTCAAATCCGTGATATATTGCGACTCAAATTTCGGCTTCCTGAACTCATCAATCAACCCTACCCTGATCTGCGGCAGTGTTTTCTCTGGACTTTCTGTAGGTACTTGTATGAATTTCATGAACCAATCTAGTGCATGACCCCTAAACGTCGTCGCTAATTGTCCCTTCTAGATGTCATCGTCTTGGACCTACTTTACTGTCCATACCGCTTCACATAAAAACCAATACTGTCTAGGATCCTTGGTCCCATTACCCTAGAAAATCGGCATTTTAACGTCATCACCCGCCATTCTTGGTTTCCTACTATTATTTATAGACCCACTACTCCTACCATTGTTCTGGCACTTCCGATAGCACTGCAAAGAACTTATGTCTCTTCCTCTGAAATTGGGCGTAGTGTGCGGAGTTATGGGTACGTTGTAGCTTTGGGTCTGTCCTTCTTCAGCTTCAAGGGTAACCTGGTCGCTTTCTCCATTGCAGTAAGGTCACTTCGTCCCTTGTGGTCCCGTTTTGCAATTCTCCATTCCGGTCACCTCAAGAGACTCTCTCTCAATCTCAGTCCTCATCTTCTTCTCTAGCCGCCGGAACCTCACCCCACTTCGCTGGGTACCACAACCTTCCTCATATTCCCTTAAGAACTCGTCATCCCTCATGTCCATCTACCCCACACCATTCTACCAGACCCACATTCATGCAGTACCCACAGCCTCCACACACTGAGCTTTACTCGTCAGAATTCATCTTCAGTATACCCTTTTTGTAGATGATCATTTTAATCCACAATTTCAGCGATAGTAGAAACCTTCCACGGGGTCCCTTGAAAAACTTCCTTTCCGCATCTCTATATGACTTGATCGTGTCGATGAAGAATTCAATAATATATCCCTCCATAATACTATCTACTCAGACTTCGACTTCTCTAGATGCCTTGTGATCCACTCGCTTCAATTACTGGATCAATTTAGGTGTCCAGTGTTCAGGTTCACCACCTTGGAAATTCTTCTTTTGGAATGTTAGTTGTGCCGACCACTCATG
This sequence comes from Larix kaempferi, assembly GCA_027924585.1. NCBI lineage: Eukaryota > Viridiplantae > Streptophyta > Pinopsida > Pinales > Pinaceae > Larix > Larix kaempferi. The sequence continues at coordinate 16,717,357 of BSBM01000073.1, forward strand.
GAGTAGTATCGGGAATTCACAGATAAATATCTTGTGGATGTCAGAGTATATATATTTCTGTAACCACTTAGTCATCGACCATCTGGGTTGGAAATTATCTTCTTCAGCAAAATCTCTTACCTTCTTGTCGAACCAATCCTCGATCTCCGGTTTCATCGGATGCCATAGCATGTCCTCTCTTTTCCTCTTCGCACTACGGTCCCGAAAACGAAACCATGTGTTGACACATTTCTATCGACATGGGTTCACTTCACACCACTGTCAACAAACACCAACTAGAAACCCTTAAGCATCGGCCCAGAAAGTTTTTACCCTTTCCAGCAACACCTGCGGAGCAAGTGAGGTCTCATCCGAGATGTTCAAGGGGGCTGCAAGAACCAGGTTTCCAAAGTAGGGAGAAGACATGCGTTAACTCTTATTCAGTCTCTACCGAAACCAGAGATCTGTCTTTGCATTATACTAAAAATTCAAATATACATTCGACATACGCATCAACAACATGTAAATGACATTCACATCAATGAACATTACAGATTAATCGACAAAGCAAAAAAACCTTAAACATATCGCATCGTTAAGATAACACTCATCATTCATAACATGGTGACACAAATAGAAGCATAGAATAGAGGTGTAACCGAACATACTCATGCATTAACTCATCTCAAAATCTGCGGTACAACCTTCGCAGGAATAGTTCCAAGCAACTTAACGCAAATCCATATACAGAGTAAAACTTTCCGAAGGCAGACAAATACATCAACTTATCCGATGGATCTTCTATCTTCTTTGATTCTAGGATGCCCCTCTATTGCAATTTGTGTTTATATTTATACATTCCTAAGTTAGTTGCAAAATGGTCCAAATGGCCAAATCTAACTAACAAGGACCAAAACTTCCACTTTCATCAGCGTCTTATCCTTCGCAAATGGTCATTTTCCTTCGCTAATGACCCCTTCATCGTTGTCGGCTCTGCAACTTCTATGCTCTAACCCCGTTCCAACAATGATTTCCAGTTTAGTAAATAAAGTATTATGAATTACCATTCAATACATAGTCGATCAAATCGAAGCATTAATTACTAAAGTAGAAATATTAATTGCTAAAGTAGAAAATTTTATTTGTGAGGTTAAAGATTGGAGTGCATTCATTTCAGGAAAAACCAAGTGAATAGACACCTAACAACTTACACTATCTATTGTTTAGATATTGTGCATCGAGAAATTATACCATATCTATTACTCAATCAACTTAGTTGAGTGTTATATACTAGTGCTACCTACGCGAGAATAATCGGTGGATCTAGTTAATTAATACCATTAATGGCTCCTACCCAAAAAAAATAAAAATTGAAGAAGATCCCTATTATTCCCTAAGTACGAACTTTGTTGCTTGACAAAATTTAGTTATGATAGCCTTGATGCTTAGTACGATTCTGCACCTTATATGTTAAGTGAAAAGTGCATTCCGAAAAGTTAAAATGAGTACCCGTCAATTTTTTGTTTTTCCTTTCTTATTCAAAATTTTTTATGGATATTCAATTTTTTTTAATGAAGTATTTCATCTATCGTTTATGTTTACAATTTTACGTCATTTTTTTTGAGTGCATATTAGTACTAATGAAAATAAATATTGACTATTTAAATTGATATTTCAAGTTATCATATATCTATAATTGTGATGGCAAGATATATAATAAATATATAATTGTAATGATAATATATATACAACAATTATGTATGTATCAGGAACTGAAATGAAGTGTTAAAATAGAAGGTATATAATTGTAATTAATCAATATAGATCCATCTTAAACTTGTATTTATCAAGTATGGAGAGGGATCTAATTTCTTGAGGTGTATATTTTTTTTTAATTAAAACTCAAGAAATTTGATCTTTCTTGATTGATAGATCCAAGTTTAAGTTTAAGTTTTTATTTTATAAATGAACATATTTTTTTTATAAATATTTTCCATAATTTTTTATTTTATGAGTCAACATGAATTTTTTAATTATTTTGTTACTAACTCTATAACTTTATATCACGCTAGAAGATCTCTCCCATACTGAGCTATAGAGCATCTCATTTTACTCAATACAATTAATGAATGAAAATTAACTAACATAATAATAATAATAATAATAATAATTATATTGTTACCTTAAAAAAATATATTAAAAAAAATAAAAATATATAATTACATACAAATTACATAAAATAGCTATATTATTACCTTTATATACTAATAATTTTTATAAAACATATCAATCCTTTTGTAAAGCACATTCCAATTTTAAGGATTGAGTATGTTCTATCCATTGTTGTATATATATTAATAACAATTGTTATATATATTAATGTCACTTGTGAAGAGAAAAATAAAAATTATAAAACATATCAATCCTCCTCTGCAGCACATTCCAATTTTAAGGATTGAGAGTATGTTCTATCCATTGTTGTATATATATTAATAACCATTGCTATATATATTAAGTCACTTGTGAAGAGAAAAAATAAAAAGTAAATAAAAAAAATAAAAAGTAAATAAAAAAAATAAAAAGTAAATATAATAAACCTGATGTGATGGATATCTTGAATGGAATGATACAAAATGGTGGTACCATGGAATTCGCAGCTGTCACAATAACTACCAATTGTATATTGTCTATGTCACGTCCACGTCCTAGGTGTTTTCAATGCTATTGTACCTGCTACCAAGTAGTTGAAGACCATTTATTGGATGTAGTTCCAGTTATCCACTTGTACTCGGTCACAATGGACTTTTAGAATTTCCTAAGTGGATCAATAATGTTATGACTTGTCAAGTTCAACTACTCAAATAAATAAGCTTATTTCAATAATTGATCACGTTGCTACTTGCTAGCTGCTTTTAATGTAACGACTTAATTACAATATAATCGAGGTGCTAGCTACTTTTGATAATAACCATTTAATTACAATATAAACAGGGAAGAACCACTAATAATCAATCAAAATTCTTAACGAAATCCACTGTGAATACATATAATAATAAATTCCTCCATAACGTAATGGCTCTACAATGACATGACCTACTAAATATTACAATAATATACACGGTACAACATTATACATATACATGGAAATGGAGTGAAGTATTGTTAAATATAATTGTGAATTTGATAAAGAATATAATATAATATAAATGCTCTTGGGTATAAGATACGTGCATATAATAGAAGCAATATAAAGTTAACAAAATATAAGTAATATATAGTATGCATATCCCCGGAAATAGAATGGAGTAAAGTGAATTTTAATTCTGAAGGTGATAAAGATTACAATATTCCGACAAGGATTAAATAACTTTAAAAAAAAATGATACATAAAAAAAAAAAATGGGAGAATATGGTGGATACATTATAAACAAGAGGAGATAATATGGTGGATGAGAAGAAAATAAAATATTATGTAAATTAAAAAGTAATGATACATAAAGGAGATAATATAGTAGATACATTAAGAATAAATAGATTTAGTGATGTAAAAAAAGAAGAGAGGAATAAGTATATACTAAATGAATAAGTAGAAGAATAACATACATAGATATATGGAATTTTTTTTTGTCAAGGTTAAATTAACTTTTTATGTAATAATATTAATAAGTGAATGTAATTGGTACTAGCGACTATGAAACTGAGAAGTAAATATATTTAAAAATATCACATAGTAATATCTTAGTAAATGTTTTTAGGTAATATTTTAGTGGATTTTCCTAGCCAAGGAAGAATGTAGTTTTCCAATCTATTAAGGGGTGGTGTACATATAATACCAATTGAGATATAATACCAATTGAGATACAGGGTAATCAAAATTAAAGTATAAATTCACTATAATTAAGAAGTTTTGGAATGAGGAGATAAGGTCATGACTATGGGTCAAAGGAACGAGTTTTTATTTAAAATAAGAATTAGAAGAGGAGAACATAAAAAGGAAACATGTCTTGCATTGGCTAAGTTATGAGAATACGAAGATTAACTTCCTATGAGGATCATATTCGAGCAATTCCTTGGGCTTGATAGCACATTTCTCCCCACGTAAAGGTATGAAGAAGTTAGTTATGTGGGAACCTGTGTATTTTACCAAATCCATTGGATAGGTAAGTGGGATGAGTATGTGTATTGCATGTCTAGTCATATGCATCATGGTGAGTTTACATATCCGATTAATTGCATTAAGTAAAGTAGCACCCTTCACATTGTGAAAATAGACTAAGGTAGGGTTGATGATGTAGAAGCTTTGTCATATAATGCTTAGCTATATGATGTATCTATGTTGATATGCAGGTCAAGATTCATGTTGTTCATGAGTTGATTGCACTATTAGAGAAATTAGTTAAAACTATAAGGTTGGAAATGATCTATGTGTAAAATCGAAACCGTAAGTATTTTGTGTATGACGTGAGACTCGCATGTAAGAGATATCATTTCACAAATGTTAATTGACAACATGTACTTGGTAGATAGACATAGCACTACTAAGTTAATATATAGAAATTCATTTAAAATACCATCGAAATTTGGATATCATTAAAATTACTAATGAGGAAGTAAATGGTGTTTGTTAGAAAATATTCAATGCAGCTAAGAATCAATAAATGATTCATAACAATATACCTTGAACCTAAGGAAATGCGATATGGGAGACAAGGTCTTCTTATGAACTATGATATAGAAAACAACAACAGATTATGATTATATGTTAACTAACTTATAGGAGAATTGAGATTGGAAGGAGGGGGGTTCTTTTCTCTTGAAGGTTATTTTGGTGAGAGTATTCTAGGGATGGGAATTTTGGATATTTTGGGGATGAGAAGTTTGGAAGAGTTGGAAGAGTTTGAGAACTCTTGGAAGATTTGATACATAGCCTATTAGTGCATCACTATTCTGTTCTGGGGGTCTTGGGCACGGAGGGCCAGGAGGCCATTTGGATGGGACCATTTAGATGGATTCGTGGGGCTAGGGATCGGGCTAGGCCCATAGTTGGCTGGGAGTTAAAACCATGGCTCTGCTTTGGGAAATGAAGACAGAAGCAACTCTAGATGAAGATGGAATCTTGCTTCAGTTTGGAATTCGTCATGATTCTTATATCGAGGTATTTTTCTCGTGATTTCAAATTGTTTATATAATGTTGTAAACTTGTTATATGCTATTGTAAAATGCTTATATGTTTTGTATATGCTGCTATGGTTACATGATGCTTATATGCTCCTCAGTTATATACTTAAAATCCACCATTTGAGGTTGTATTAACACTCTTATGCATTTAGAAAATGAAAATAAAATAGATGTTTAATTAGATTGATTAAAATTCATAATGTCTTTATAGGCATTACACAATCTACCAATCTTTATAACAGAAAATGGTAAGAAAATCACATTACAAGTTTTGGTTTCCTTAATGGTTTCACTAGATAAGTAAGAGATAAATGTTGAAATTTGTTTTTATGTATTTAAACAAGAGTCAATGACTTACATGTGGAGAGCTCAACCCGATCGCTTGATGAAGAACTAAATGATACATGGCGTATAGATTTTTTTCTGTGAAAATTTATGGTACATACTTGAGGCTATAAGGTATTTGTGAATCCCTAAATGTGGGCACATTTCCCCTATATTGTGGTGTATTGCATTAGTTTTTATGTCGGTACTAACACTAAAGAAGGGATGAGGATGGAATATGCGCACTAATTCAAGGACCATCAATATGTTTACCATTAAGTTTCCATTTCCATTGTTAGGAATAGATGATTTAATGCATTGTCTAAGTAGAGTAAAGTATTTCATAAATATTTATCTTAAAAGTAGATGACATCAAATTCAAATCTCCTAACAGTATTAGTGGAAGATAACATTCAAGACAGAATAAGGGCTATATGAATTGTTGGTTATGTCATTTTAGTTAACAAATGTGCCAAGTACTTTTATGAGGCTAACAAATGAGGTGTTGAAACCTTACTTATTTAAGTTTGTAGTTGTTTATTTAAGTAACATATTGATTTTCTACAAGATAAAAGATGAAAACAAGTCAGTTGAGGCAAGCACTAGAATAGTTGAATTCTAAGAAGTTACTCATAAATATACATAAATATTAGTTCATGAAAGAAGAATTGGTCTTCTTGGGATTTGTGATATCTCAATAGGAGTTGAAGATGGATTCAAAGAAAGTTAGAGCCATCGTAGATTGTTCAATTTTTAGATGTAAAATTGAGATAATAATCTTTCATAGCTTTGCTAGATTCTATCAAAAGCAAGAAAATTTTAGGGGCGAAATTTAGCCCATGGGTTATTTTTCCATATTTTTTTCCAAAAAAAGATTCGCCAATTTGCATTTTTTGAAGCCCGCCCAATTTTGATGGGGTAAAATTTTTTCACTCTAAAAATCATCAAATTATTATATAAAGTATATAAAATCCTTAGAGATTGAAATAATTTTAGAAAAATATCGCCAAATATTTTATAGTTGACATTTTAAGAATTGGTAAGCTTTGCCAAGCTTTATACACTTTCAAATAAGTATGGATCCTTAAAGTTTTCGCTGATCAAAAGTTCATTATAAATTTTAGTGCCATTTGTGCACCATTAACAACATACATGAGAAAAGAAGACTCGTACCAATGTGATGAAACCCACCACTACATTTGGCTACAATCATTGTCTCACAAGTGATGAAATATAGAAAATCAAACCAATGATATTTTTTTGTCAAAAAATGTCGAAATATGTTTTTATCGGAACAATTATTTCTTTTTAACAAAACATTGCTTCCATGTGTCCTATTTGCATCCATTTTGTGCTCTCTCTTTACTTCAAAAATAAAATATTTTAGTGACAAATGTTTTCCTGGACACTGACAATTTAGAGACATAAAGGTAAAACTATAACTTCTTAGCTGTTTTTATGAGTATTTAAGGTTGTAATTTTTACTCTTTAAATTGAGTGATATGGTTGTAGTGTTCTACTCGGTTAAGGTATGAAAACATCGGTTAAGGTATGAAAACATACTAATAAGTACAGGCATTATAGTTATAATATTTAATCTTGAAATTGTAGATTTTTACTCCATCAAAATATAAAAACATGCTCGTACGTATATGCATTATGGTTGTAATATTTGTTCTTAGGTTATTGGAAAAAATAGATTAACCAAACAATATATGGAAACAAAAGATGTATTAAATAAATAAATTAACTAATGAATTAAAAACAAAACATTTATTAAATAAATTTAATAACACACATTCTTTAAATAAATAAAAACAAAAACAATTGGAAGTCCAAAGTCGTGGCTAGGCATGTCGTGGTTTGTATATGGCCCCAACAAACATGGCCAAGCGAGAAGGTGTTGGCCATGGCCAAGAATATCACGACTATGTGGGGCCATGGCTACCACGATCAAGGCCTACTGTGGGGTCATGGCCAACACATTGGGGCTCATCCATGGCCAAAGAGGCCGTGGCTATGGTAGTCGTGGTTAACGCCTTGATTCTCAACCATAGAATCAAGGGATATAGGTAGAGATATCAGAAGAAGAGGAGAGAGCAGAGGTCAAGAAAAAGTAAACATAGAATTCGATGCAGGAAGAAGAGAAGAGAGATAGAGGCAAGGAAGAGAAGAGAGACAAAATCAGCGTACTTGCTCATTTTAAAGAGAGAGACATACCGTACTTGCTTTTTTGTTCGCTATTGTGCTCTGACTGTTTCATCTTTGCAACCTTGATGGTTGTTGTTGTTTAAGTAGTAGCCCAGCGCTGCATTACAAGCATAACACCACCTTATAATACTTGGTCTAAAATATTAGTGCACATGCTCAAGCATTCTATTTTATAGGATATGCTCGATCATTCTATTTTATAGGTTGGAAATAGTGTATTCAGATTTTATATTGTTTTTCGGGGTGGGGATTTAAGTTTAGATATCATGAAATAACATATAACCACATTTTTAAAAGTGAATTTATATTTTAATATCATTAAAATAACAAATTTGATACATATTAATATAAGGGTACCCGCACGAAGCTGGTACCCAAAATAACCGCAACAACAATGCGTGAGCAGAAAAAATAAAACGACGTGCGTGCACCTCCAAAGGCATGCATGCGTTGCTGCTTCGGCAATGTCGAACGTTCACGTGGACAAAAGGGGCGCACACGCGCCTTTGATGCGTACGCACAAAATGACGCGCATGTGTTAGTGGCGCATGCACGCCTCTATTTTTTTATAAAAAAAAACAGAGCTCACGGTTTTGTCATTTTCGACAGACCCGTGAGCCCATTCTCCAACCCATGAGCGCACTGTGCAACCCTACAAACACGTTTTCGTGCACCCAAATCGTCCTCAACACCAAGCAATCGCCCCTACACCATGGTGCCATCCATTTCTCCAAGTAGGTGCTCCTCAAAGCACAAATTTGTGTTTTTTTTTTTTTTTTCCATTTGAATTTTAATTTTAAAAAAAAATTACAATCCATTAAAAAACCAAGGAATTTTAATTGCAGTCCATCTACACCTAACAAGATGTCAGACACACCTGAACCATCCGATGAAACCAATGAAACCCGACCTCTAGAAGACAATATGGGAATTGACAATGAACCAAATGAAAACCCTGAAGATCAATTACACCAAGACTTAAATCAATTGAGGGCACTAAGTAATGAATTGAACAATACCAAGGAACCCTCTCAGGTTTCCTTGGCTTCATCACTTCAAAACATTATTGAATCAATCAATATTGCACATAGTGAGATAACAAACTTGAGCCAATACAGGGCTCGAATGAGGGAACACTACTCCACTGGGTTGTCCAAAGAGCAAATAAAAGACCTCAACATCACCAAAGCCCAATTGTATAGCAAGTTCATAGTTCCCTCAACGGGACAGCCTCCAGTTGTGACGAGGGCTTGGGTTTGCATGGACTGGTGCATTTTCCAGCCATGGAGAGATAACTGGAGAAAGGGGTGGTTCATGGTGTTTGACAGGCCCTTGTGCAACAATTTGGAGGTCCCATAGTATTTACTTCGGAATTGTGGGCTGAGTTTGAGCTAGGGTACCATGTCAACTATTTTGACATCATTGAGTTTCAGGGTGTCGGTCTTGGCTCTGCCCAAGATCGACCTCAAGCACACCGCAACCCACTTAGAGGACCTCCTGCACCCAGGAGAGAGCCAAACCCCCCTCCTCAGCCACGTGGGTTTGGTAGCGGTCTAGATGAGATTCATAACTCCATCAGACGTGCCACACATGACTTGCTTAGACATACCAAATTTGTGGCCATGTCTTCACAGAGCCGGGAGGACATTGATGAGACACAAACAGTTGCACAATCTATGGGAGGTGGCTGAGACATGCCGGGTACAGGTGCAACCCAGGCGGGGCCTTCTAGTTCTGTTGGAACAATGGAACATCATTGTTCTCACCGTGGTCATTCTTGCCATGGTGATACGCAACAGCATGGCACAGGGAGCTTCATGGATCAGGTTTGCTATTGTTTTATTTAATGTTCAAGTATTTGTTGTATTTTATTTGATATCGTATTGTTTAATATATTTAACTTTGAATTACACATTTTTGACTTTATTTGTTTTAATGTTCAATTATTCGGTGTTGGGTCTCCACCCCCCAGGTGGGAGGACGTCAGTTCCTTTGACCTCGATGGAGCCATGGCGGTAGCAGAGGAGATTGTGGCACCATACACACAGGTAACTTCTTCACTTTGAATAATTAGATCCAGTTACGAGTAATTTGTGTTCAATAATTACAAATTAATTAGCACTGAGTAATTACCATATTATCATCGTATTTTACAGTTGTGTTTATAATATTGTCTAATTTATTTGAGAGCTATAAATTCGTATAATCCCACCATAAAAAAAAACCTTATAAAACATGAAAACCTAATAAAACTATAAACATTTGTCCATGTTCACTTTAGGCATCCAAGACCTCTGATGATTATACAAATGGGAGAGAAATTTCCAAAATATGGCATTCTTACTTGACCAATGATGAGCCCGCAGCTAGGGTTTTGGTGATGCCCGCAGTGTCCTTCATCCTCAGACTACCATCCAATGCTTGCTTTCTCTTCCTGTGCTTGACCAATGCCATGTGTGTTATTGTTGCTTTTCCATTTGTCACCATGTCATCCAAGTTATCTTTTCCATGTACTCTCCTTGTCCAAATCATCTTCAAATGACCATAGTATGGGTCATTTGACTCTTCGCTCAATGTTGTCCTTGTCACTTTTGCATCCACCGAGACCAATAGGAAAACTATTTATTGCTATGAATTTTCACGGCATTGTGCAAAACTCTCGGGAAAAAGAGAATCATAGTGTCCAAGCTTCTAGAAATTTAAGAACCTGATGTTTCTCATGTCCTTACTACCCTAGTTTATTATCACGGGATTTCCAATTTATTCTAATACTTGAGACTGAAAGTAATCATACTACTACTCCTAGAACATGCTATTAGGAAAGACATATAAACAACGTAAAACAACTTATCACATGTATTGTCACTAAAGTTTTTGAAAATGATGTAAGGCCCATAAGGAAGAGCGATAATCTTACAAATATGGTCTATGGGGCCTTGCTATTATCTTGATTCAAATACAACTTGGTGAAACATTTGGCATCAAGAATACTCATTTAACTCATTTCACTCAATATTTCTTTGATTTCAATCAAGTGATATCATTCTGACAACATAGCTATTCAATCAAGAGCACATAATTACTCATTCAATGCAAAAGAACATGGCACATTCAAGCTTGTAAGTAAGTTAATCATGAAAAAGAATTGTCTTTCTTCCTTTTTCTAACGATCAACACTCTAAAGTGTATTAAATAACATGCACGCTAACTTAGCTGCTATTTAGCACCTACTTGCAAATTTAAACAATGAGATGCCATTTTATTTGATGATGTGAATGTTATGGAAATGAAGGGACTCAAGATCCTCACTCTAGGGATGCAAATACTTTTCCACTGGGTGAATCAAGATTGTAGGAAACTACAAATCTATAAGAAGACATCAAAACCTAGGAACTCTTCATCGAGAACCCAAACACATTACATAGGTTTCCAATTCAAATTTGTAAATGGACATGAATTCCATTCGCTTATGAGGCACTACACATCTCTCTAGGGCCAAAGGAAAAGCTCACCTACTCATGGGGATGGCACTAGAAAAGGAAAAGCTCACCATGTCACCATCTATGCCCTCTCACCTTATTTAATTTTAATTTCATGCCATGCCACCTTCTATCCTTTCAGAATATTGAATATCATCTAACTTGAATATAAATTAATTGCAGTCATGTTTTTTAAGCACCATCGTTGTCATTCTTATTTGCATTGTGTTTAATATTGTTAATATTGTTTTTATAAATTCAGTCTAAAAATTGTAGTGTTCGCACAGGTGTCCATGGGCTCCAGCAACCAGCCACCGCCACCAGGGCCAGCAGTTCTCCCCGTGCATAGGTATCGTGTGTATTAAAGCATAAATTTAATTTTAATTACAATGACTTGTCCGTTTATATTTATATTTTTGTATATTAAACTATGAGGTTATAAATGTGTATGTAGGTGCGAGCACCTCGGCCTACTAATGCCATTATTCCTCCCTCCCCGACCTTTTGGCCACCCTATATGCCAGTTGTATCCCCTGGAATACATGCCCCATTCCCCAACCCCTTCCATCCAAGCCCCCCCTCCTATATAGCACCACAGTTCCATCCATCTCCCCCTTACGTATCATATCCAGCTCCACTTCCATATAAGTTTCCCATGTTCCCACCCTCCCCCATCTGACCATGGCACACCACCCATCCACAGTCACCCATCCCTCTACCATAACACAGACCTCTCCCCCCCCCCCACATTCCCCCACCACACTCACTTCCCCTTCCAGGGTGCCCCGATCAATACTACAGCCAGTTGGGGTTTATAGCCCTAGATGTCCATCTCCACTTCGCCCACCCCACTCCATGCCTCCTCCTACCACCCCCCCTTATTCCATTGTTTCCCCTAGTGGTGTAGCCACCATTGATGTGGCTACATCCTCCCCTTTACCATCCACCCTAGAATTGGAGCAGGCTGTCCAGCCGACTGCTCCATCCGCCAGCCCCGAAGACCAGCCGATTTTGTTCACAGTGAGATTGACTAGTTTATCAAAATCTCGTTCAATTTTAACGGAAATTACTATATGCATCTAGTTTCAGCATTGATCTGATTGTTCTAAATGTTGCAGGGTGGCATTGCCAAAAGACTTGGATCACAGAGGAGGGAGTCCCCCTCACGACTTACAGTCTCGCATGCGTTGAGTTATCCAAGATTTGAAAACTATTTTTATTTTTAAATTATGTTTTATACTTGTATAATTGCTAGGAAATGTTGACATACTATTGTTTTCGTTTCAAGGCTCAGGGGGACGTGCTCAAAGACGCTGGAAGGACCCAGCTTCCTCTAGCACGAAGAAGAGCAAGAGTGATTTTGGAGATGCACCTGGGAGCTCGGAGGGTGGGTAGGAGGATTGAGAGACCCTCCTATGTACACTAGCCACAATGTGGCATTTTTGGCACGAGTTGCCATATTTTGTATAGGGCATCATGTGCCATATTTTATATAGGGCACGTGTTTCCTTTTTTGTATGGGGCATGAGTTTCCATTATATAGACGCTGGGAACGATATTCCATTTTTCCAAAAAGTGTACATGATTGGATCATTTTTTTCATATTAATAGATGGATCTGCACTTGTGTATATGAGTTTTTCTTTGATTACATTTTTGCATACATGATTTTGTCTTCGATAAGAATGTTATGGAAAAGTTTTCACATACATATAGATGTTATTTCTAGACACCAAGTGACCTCAATATGAGTCCCTTGTATTTGAATGGGTCTTGCATCTTTTCCTTTTAGCAGCAACATACCTAACCAAGCAAACTAAGGAGTGATATTTACATTACAAAGTGTTGTGACTTTAGGGCTACAAAAAAATATATAGCATAAGGAAAATCATCTCCCACTTCCAATCATGGGCCAAAATATTCCTGAAAATCCTCTTGATGTATGAAAAGAAACCCTAGGTAACTTGTAGTTGATATAAATAAATTAGGAATGTACCCAAGCCTAAGATCCCATCTTTCCTATAACTACACCCTTAGAGACAACTCCCCCACCTTTTTACCATGAAATCTTCTGACAAGAGCATGGGAATCCATTCCCACCATCTCATGCATTTTGATATCCTTTCCTAGGACTAGACTCATAAGAGAGATTTTATGTTTTACACACTTCTTCCTCTTCATTTTGACACTACCAAAATCATTTACCTATATCCCTTTGTTGGATTCACCTTTATCATTATCAACATGCTTTAAAGAATTGTCTCCTCCATCTCTAACCTTCAACCAACTACCATCCTTTTCCAAAACAACCCTTCCATCCTCGAGATCTATAGGATTCACCCTTGGACTTACTAGGTCCATAACCACTTCATATACAACACCTAAAATAATTTGATTATCCTAAATTAATCCATTTGAAATAGGACCCTCACCACAAGTATAATGACTAGTCTATCATGATTCACAACTCTCATCTATGGATCATAGTGTTAATTGCATGTTATTTGAATGGTTATTATTTCACAAATTTATCTTAAGCAATTACACACAACATATCCTAAATGTTTATGGTTTATTGAATGAATGTTTACAATAATCTAATCATTTACATTCTAGAAGTGACCAAACCTGCGCAAGTGGTTTACTGATTTTATTTCCAGCACATCTCTTTATATTTATATGCTCATGGATCATATGGGAAAACATTTAATTAATTAAGTTTGTGAAGATTATATTTCAGCCATCTTTATTGAAGTGATTCAAATCACTACAGCCTATTTGGACCCTTAATAGATTGGGTGACTCCCTTTTGCAAAGATTTTACTCTCTCCAAGAGGGTCTCATTCAATAATCGCTCATAAACTAATAACTATAACCTTGGAATTATTAGATAATATCATTTGTGGATGATTTTGGGAAATAAACCAACATGTTTTAATGTGAATTTTGATTCTACAACATTATGGTTCATTGTTGATTTAAGTTTTGTGAATATCTTTATTTATCCATGAATGATCTTTCATTTACACATGAGAAAATATTTATTTCTGAAAGGTGTCTATTTGATTAATTCAGTTGCAACTTTCTGAATTAAGCACTCACATGGGACTTTAACTTAATGGAAAACACATCTTAATCTTCAAACAAGTTTGAAATCCTAAGACCTTTTCTCCAACCTTGATCTAGAATCCTCCCTTTCCTTTAAAGTAGGCCTAAAACTTGGGAAAATATTTGTTGAGGTGACAGTGGCAATCATCTTCGGAAGTCGCACTTGTAGCATTAGAGGATTAGGACTTTTCCACTTGGGTGTGAAAACAAGATGTAACAGGATACACTAGCATTTATGGATGAGAGAGATAGGGAGCGCATGCATGTGCCATCCTCCATTAATTTCCACTTTAGATGTTTTTCCTAAATTAGCAGTTCAGTTCTAATTCTGCATTTTTTGTTTTATTTAGTTTTGCATGCACAGTCAGAGAGTGCAGTTCCCTAGGCACTCATACGTGAGGATTACAGTCTAATTTAAGGGGGGCAGATCTCTAGAGGATACATGCTTGCATGCCTCAGATAATCCCAATACAGGTGCACTTAGTTGGCCCATTTATCCATGCAAACAAGGCGCTCTAGAGTTAGACTCTTACACTCTTAGGATACCCAAACCCTAGCACTAAACAATCTTCTTCATCCTCACCATCACCATCACCATCACCATCAATGTCTTCATCGTCACCACCATCATCATCTCTAACTCTAACCATAATTCAATTTCCTTCTATAACTCTATCCCTAACCCTCACCCAAACCCTAGCACTAAACCATCCTCTTCATCCTCACCATCACCATCACCATCACTGTCACCATCACCATCATCATCATGTCTTCATCATCATCACCATCTTCATCATCATTGTTAACTCTAACTCTAACCCTAATTCAATTTCATTCTATAACTCTAGCCCTAACCCTCACCCAAGCCCTGGCACAACCATCTTCTTCATCATCACCATCACCATCACCATCATCGTCAACGTCTTCATCATCACCACCATCTTCATCATCATCATTAACTATAACTCTAACCCTAATTCAATTTCCTTCTATAACTCTAGCCCTAACCCTCACCCAAACCCTAGCACTAATCCATCTTCTTCATCCTCACCATCACCATCACCATCACCATCACCATCACCATCACCATCAACGTCTTCATCATCACCACCATCTTCATCATCATCATTAAATCTAACTCTGATGCTGATGATGACGAATATGATCATCATCATCATCCATCATCATCATCATCATCATCATCATCATCACCCAATTGCTAATCATCATCCTCATCCTCATCCTCATCCCTATCATCATCATCGCCATCATCATCATCATCATCATCTTGGTCATCGTCTTCATCATCAACATCATCGTCATCGTCGTCATCATCATCATAATCATCATCATCTCCATCATCATCATCGTCATCATCAGCCCGTTCCTCATCATCATGAACATCATCATCATTGTCATCATCATCATCATCATCTTCTTTGTCATCATCATCATTTTCAATCGTCATCATCCTCGTCAACATCATCATCATCTTCGTCATCATCATCTTCTTCATCATCTTCATTGATAATGATGATGATGACGAAGATGACGATGACGATGATGATGATGATGATGATGATGATGGATGATGATGATGATCATATTTGTCATCATCATCATCATCATCTTCCTACTCATCTTCCTACTCATGATGATGATGATGAAGATGAGTAGGAAGATGATGATGCTGATGATGACAAATATGATCATCATCATCATCATCCTCGTCATCGTCATCATCCACGTCATCATCATCATCTCCATTGTCATCATCATTGTTATCACCCACTACCTCGTAATCATCCCCATCCTCATCATCATCACCATCATCATCTTGGCCATCATCTTCATCATCAAGATCATCATCATCGTCATCATCATCATCAACATCATCGTCATCATCTTCATCATCATCCATAATATTCGTCATCATCATCATCATCATCATCATCATCATCTTCGTCATCATCATCATTATCAATGATGACATGATCATCATCATTATCAATGATGGTGATGATGAAGATGATGGATGACGATACAGATGAGTATGAAGATGAAGATGATGAAGATGATGATGCTGATGATGACGAATATGATCATCATCCTCATCCTCTTCCTCATCCCCATCATCATCATCATCATCATCATCATCATCATCATCATCTTGGTCATCGTCTTCATCATCATCATCATCATCATCATCATCATCATCTTGGTCATCGTCTTCATCATCATCATCATCATCTCCATCATCATTTCCATCATCATCACCCTGTTCCTCATCATCATCAACATCATCATCATTGTCATCATGGTCATCATCATCATCTTATTCGTCATCATCATCATTTTCAATCGTCATCATTGTCGTCAACATCATCATCATTTTCGTCATCATCATCTTCTTCATCATCATCATTGATAATGATGATGATGCCGAAGATGATGACAATGATGGTGATGATGAAGATGATGATAAAGATGAGTATGAAGATGAAGATGATGATGCTGATGATGACGAGTATGATCATCATCATCATCCTCATTATCATCATAATCATCTTTGTCATCATCCTCGTCATCATCATCATCCTCGTCATCATCATCATCCACGTCATCATCATCATCATCATCGTTATCACCCACTTCCTAGTCATCATCCCCATCCTCATCATCATCATCATCATCATCATCATCTTGGCCATCATCATCATCATCATCATCATCATCTTCATCATCATCTTCATCATCATCCATCATCTTCATCATCATCATCATCATCATCGTCATCGTCGTTATGACCCAATTCCTCATCATCATCATCATCCTCATCCTCATCCCCATCATCATCATCATCATCATCTTGGTCATCATCTTCATCATCAACATCATCATCATCGTCATCATCATCGTCATCATCATTAACATCATCATCTCCATCATCATCATCATCATCGTCACTCAGTTTCTCATCATCATCAACATCATCATCATCATCATCATCATCATCATCATCATTTCTTCGTCATCATCATCATTTTCAATCGTCATCATCATCGTCAACATCATCATTAGCATCTTCGTAATCATCATCTTCATCATCAACATCATCATCTTCATCTTCGTACTCATCTCCATCATCATCTTCATCATCATCATCTTCGTCATGATGATGACGAAGATGATGATGATGAAGATGATGATGGAGATGAGTACGAAGATGAAGATGATGATGTTGATGATGACAAATATGATCATCATCCTCCTCCTCCTCCTCCTCCTCCTCATCATCATAATCATCTTCGTCATCATCAACATCATCATCATCATCCTCATTCTCGTCATCAACATCATCGTCATCATCCCCATCATCCTCATCAACATCATCGTCATCATCCCCATCCTCCTCCTCCTCATCATATAAATTTAATTTAATTCAATTTAAAACATTATTAGTTATTAAAAATATATATAATTTATAAAATTATTTAATCACTATGACAAATTTCTTGGTTGCTAAAAAAATACATCTTATAACAAAATACATCTTATTCTATAACTTCTTCTGTTTCGAGCATGATTCTGCGTATGCTACACTTGTCCACTGCTAATGAAATTGCACACTTGTAGAACTATGTGTGCAGATTCCGAATATGTAAATTTTTTATTAAAACTATTATTTGTTCCTATTTTTTAGTTAATTTCAATTGCACTAACGTCAATCTTACATAAAGAGTAGGTTATTTCTTCTGTCTATAACTTTTTATTGGCTCACCTATTTTGAAAACGGAAAAGAACCCGCACAAGTACACACAAAAACATACATCCTAAAAAAAAAAAATTGTTGATTGACTAGGTTAAGACCATGATATCAAGGGCTAACGCTCGGCCTAGTTATTTTAGGGATGGGCTGACTTCCTTAATTAAAAAACAAAATTAAAATTAACATAAATAAATATGGAAAAATAACTCCGCACTAGAATGGCTTGTTATCTACGACTGTATATAATTTTTTTAACAAAAATCCACCATTTGAATACCGAACCACAGGGCTAGCGCAAACATATTCATTATATTTTCTTAAAAAAATAACATACCAACCTTAGGAGAACCCCATTTTTTGGGAGTTATACTTAATTTCCATAAATAATATTTTTATATTCCGGAAGGTGATTGGATTGTCTACGTTTGATCTTCTTGTGCCATATTCCAAAAAGTTGTGTAGGTAACTCTAATATTACTTTTTGATGTTCAGATTTCTGTTTTTCCAGAAGTCCATTGCGACTAACGCATCATGAGTGACCAGCATTAGCTTGCACCAGCCCATAACGGTCATACCTTTAAAAGTTATTAATATAACAAAATTGATATCATTACTAACAAATTTAACACAATTTAATATCATTAAAATGTTACAAATTTGATACCATTTTAGGTTTCGATATCATTAGAGTAAAAGATTCGATACCAATTAATTCATCCGGAAGCATATTTGTGAATAGAAAATTGGCGTCACAAATTTGATACTATTTTAGGTTTCGATAGCATTGGAGTAAAAGATTTGATCCCAATTAATTCATCCGGAGGCATATTTGTACACTAGAAAATTGGTGTTACAAATTTGATACCATCTTAGGTTTCGATAGCATTGGAGTAAAAGATTTGATCCCGATTAATTCATCCGGAGGCATATTTGTACACTAGAAAATTGGTGTTACAAATTTGATACCATTTCGGAATATCATTGGAGTAAAAGATCTGATACCAATTCATTCATCCGGAGGCATATTTGTCCATAGAAAATTGGTGTTACAAATTTGATACCATTTTAGGTTTCGAAAGCATTGGAGTAAAAGATTTCATCCCCATTAATTCATCCGGAGGCATATTTGTACACTACACAATTGGTTGTTTATTTTAGGTTGTTCAGATTACATCGTAAAGAAGGATGATTATGTAAGCCGCAAAGTCAATCGTCAACAATCAAATTACGCATGGGTGAATTAAAGAATAGCACATATTATCTTTGAACTCAATAAAAAGAATAGAATCTAGTGAACTTTGACAAACAGTTGTGTACAGTAAAGAGCAGCTACATTGAAATTTTATTGGTTTACAAAGTATGTGGTATTCACGTCTATGTGATGTCCACGATAAAGAGATGACAAATATATAAGGTTTTAAATGTGATGTCTTCGCCTTGATTTATAAGTGATGTAGACGCCAACGGATAAAACGAGCACGGACGATGCCATCAACACCCCACGCTTAGAATACGTTGAACTACACGAAGCAGGAAACTGAATTCGTTTCTGATCTGGAAATTTGTTGGTTAGCCAAGTTGAATAACTTTGATGAGGAATATACCTCTGTACAATACCACTAACACCATCTCCATTTCCATCCTTCGCAGCAACATGAGGACTTTTTTCTGCTGGGTTTCCGTCATCTGCACAACCCTCTTTTATCTTTTCATGTGGAGGATATTTGCACTCCGGCGGTTGACTTTTTTCTGGTGTTTTTCCGTGATCTCCACAAGCCTCTTCTTTCTTTTCATGTGGAGGATGTTTGCACTCCAGCGGTTTTCCCGACTGTTTTCCTCCGTCTTCTTCAGATCGGCGAGCAGGGCCCAGCTCATCAGATACTGCTTGCGCATGACTGGATAATATAGGTGGCTCCCCAACCAAGTCTTTGGCCTGCTTAGGCGCTTCTACAGTTTTCTTTTCTAGCAATTCGTTTGAATCTTTCTTCGCAACTACAGTGGATTTTTCTTTATCATCATTCTGTCGAATCGCCTCTGGATGTCTTGCGCTTTGGCCGTCCTGTACAGGTGCAGGTATAGGTTGCTCCTTCATCGAATTTTGCTGAACTGCGGGACTCGATCTCTCGACCCTCGACTCTAACGATTGATCTGGCTTTTCACTGCCAGGAAGCGTGTCTTGATTCTGTTGGTCAGAAACATGAAGCAGAGGCAGGGAGACACGCAAAGTCTCATTCGTAAACTTGGCAGTGATGCCATCGAAATTCAAATTCTGGGGGATGCTGATAACTTTTGTGAACCTATACCCCGCTTTCTGCATTTTCTCCAATCTCCCTCCCTCCTTTTCCTTCGCACCACGTTCTCCGCTGATGACAAGACTCCCCCTGTTATTAGCCCGCACTTTCAGATCTTCTCTTCTAAAACCTGCACAGATAAATCATGGAATCAATTATCGGCAAAAGTATTGTAAAAATAAATAGATTTCTAAAGGTACAGCTATATAATCACAGAATCACCTGGGACATTGATCTCTACAATGAGAGCTTCAGGGGTCTGCTCCGTGCGTACAGCAGGCTCGAACTCAGGCTCCATCCGTTACCTTAATCTCCTCTCCTATAAGAAACTACGGAAGGGATGATTGATATATGGCAATATAACCGAAATATAAATTATGCAAATATTGGACTCAGCTTGGTGATCCCTTCTTTCAAGCAGTCCTCTACAAAACCAAAGAAGATAGATAGATGCCTTTGTTACTGGTCTGTGTGTATATATATTTATATGCATTTCTAATAAAGTAATTGAACAAGGCGCGAGATTAGGATTGCTTGTCGATGGGCTTCTTACTGTCGGTATGGGTTTCCAGCGTACTATCGAGAAAGTGTGTATCTTGATTAATGCGATAAGGAATAGAATAATGTGCACTGAAGGATTGGACGCTTCGATGGTTGCAGGAAAGGTTTGGTATATCTATTAACCTTCCCGGAAGCATTGAATAGCCACTTTAGAATATGCTGATAATTCTTGCAAGCTCACACTACGTTGTTTGATATGAGGTTTTGTAGAATCATCAATCAACCCCACAGCGCCATATTATGCCAAAAGTAAATTACTGTTAAGTTACTTTCCCTTTTGGATAATAACTTGTGGTGAAAGATGTCTGATACGCACGCAAGAGATCATATATGCGTTGCATTTTCTTCCTCGTTCCGTAACTTCAAAGCCTTCCGCTACTACATTAAGCTAATTTACAAAATTAGCTATTACCTAGTTTAAACTGCATTGACGATAAAGAAAAATTATCAGATTTGTCCATGGGATGATATAGGTTATAATCACTCGGCAAATGCAAAGCCTCTCATGTTTAAAATTCTAAACGATCTTGTGTTATGATACATAGATGCTTTCTCAACATTCAATGGAAGCTTGTATTGGGTATTGGACGCCAACTAGTGTGGTTAGATGGGATGACAATGAAACCCCCACCATCAGCGCCGGAAAATGGTGGTGGATCAGTTTGTGTTAAAGAGTAATCATAGTAGATGATTCTTCATCATACTAATATATTTAAGTAATTACTCGACATGTGAAGGGTTTTCTAGATCCCAGCCACACTACTTGTACTGGAGGAGCTGTTGTTTCTAGATTGCAGGGACACTCTAAAATGCACAGTTTGTGTCGAAAATTCGAGTGTATGTTTGAAGACAGAATTAGTGATCTTTGTATTGAGTTCCATATTTATGTACCCAAAACAAACAAAAAATATCACTTTTACCGCCCAAAAAAATAAAAAAAATACATCAAATATGGCAATGAAGGCACCACTTTGGATTTAAATCTTCTTAAGTTGAGAATGGTTTACATAAAGGTCTTCCATTTATTCCTAAAGAAAAAAATAAAAAGACAACTTGATAATTAAGTTTGTTTTATTACATTGCAATGCCATGGTTAAGCTGATAGGTTTGTTTATCAACATAATAAACATTATCTTGAAATCAATTGAATATAGGAAGATACATTGTGATACACTTTTTGGAAGATACATTGCGATACACTTTTTTGGAAGACCCAAGAAGGGTGAGCTGAAAACACATTAACATAATAAACATTATCTTGAAATCAATTGAATATAGGAAGATACATTGTGATACACTTTTTGGAAGACCCAAAAAGGGTGAGCTGAAAACACATTAGCACAATGGATGGTGTGAAGAGTTAAAAAAGGGTGATGAGTGTGTATATTTTGTGTCATAATATGTTGTAAATGAGTACATAATTAGCCACGCTATCTGAGATGACAAGAGTGGCTCATATTGTCAATCAAATATAATATTCTGTTGTAGAAAATCATTTTAAAGTAAACATTGTCATCTTTGATCAACATTAAAGAAAGTGTTAAGGGATAATGTCGTGATGACAAAGGTCCTCAATCCTCTATGAAAATGTTCGAACACACACAACACTTCATCAAATCTACTTAACCTACAATCAAATGTTCCCAAAGATCATCAAGCTCTAATATTCGTAGAGGCCATAGTTCAAATGAAAATACATGCAAAAAAGGACACAATAGATCCTAAATTATTTTCTTTCAAAACCA